>CAIGRS010199601.1:0-18270 GCA_903798395.1 Fraxinus floribunda | reverse complement strand
TCTTCTCTGTAAATGCCTTGTAATCTGTTTTGCTGCCTTCCAATTATATATCCTAGGGTACTTAAATATCTGCATTCTAACAATAAATGTTATATCCGGACGTGTACAAATCTGAGTATACATTAAACTCCTAATTGCGACGCCTATGAAATTTTCTGTATTTCTTCTCTTCAAGGTCATTCTTAGGGTACTGATTGAGACTAAACTTGTCTATCTTAACAACATGGATATCACATAGTTTACAATCCTACATGTCAAACCTTTTAAAAACCTTATTAATATAGCTCTTTTGTGATAATCCAAGAATACCTCGAAAACGATCCAGGTGTATCTGTATCCCTAATACAAAATGTAAATAAGATCTTTCATTTCAAAATTTGATAGAAATCTCTTGGTTGCGTACAATAAGCATATATCATTGCAAGCAAGCAGTATATCATTGACATACAATACTAGGAAAATATGCTTACTCTCACTGAACCTGTTGTATACAAAACCATCAACTATATTCATCTTAAAACCAAACAAGATAATAACTTGATGAAATTTCTGATACCATTGACGATAAGCATACTTATGCCCATAGATGAATTTCTTTAATTTACAAATCATTTTCTTTGGGTCTGTAGAAATTTTTTCAGTTGCATCATATAAATCATCTCTTCAATGTCACAATTGAAAAACACTATCTTTACATCTATTTGATGTAGCTTAAGATCAAAACATGCCACTAATCCAATAATAGTCCTAAAAGAGTCTTTTGTTGAAATATGAGAGAAAATTTCTTTAAAATCACTGCCTTCCTAAAACCCTTTTCAACAAGAAGGGACTCATATCTCTCATCATTGCCTTTCGAATCCTTCTCGGTTTACAACCAGTGGATTTCGCACATTTAGGAAATGGGATGAGTTTCGTCATTGATGATAAACCTACTTAAGCCCATAGATGAGTTTCTTTCATGGACTTTATCTTTTCATTCAATGTATAATCCGCTTTAGAAAATTAGTCATTTGCATGACTTCATGAAAGTTGAATGGATTTTCTTTCACCAATTTAATGCCATCTCCATGTTTTTGGAGAGAGACTATGAAATTATCTGGAATTGTCTTTTAACTAATCTTTAGTGGATTTCCTTAATAGTATTTGTTCTTAAAGTTGTTGAGTTTGTTCTTTTGAAACAATCTCTCGATGTTGAACAGAGAGTTTTGGAATATTGTTTTGATCCGTAGCTGCTTTTTAAATAAGATCGGGAATATGAATTTATCCTTAATCCTGATCATTGTCAATGACAACAAAAGGAATAGTAACATATTCCTTATCGATGACAAAATCCCTAACCTTATCTTTCCTACAAACTCTACATCCTCAAAAAATTGGTATTTTTTCTGTTTTGATAATTGATCTATTAGTGGGATCATAAAATTTATAACCCCTCAGAATATCAAATAAAATAGCAACTACCAGTTGTGGAATCTAGTTTCTTTTCATTTAGCCTATTAGGCCTTACCTCAAGTGGACAATTCCCGATGTGCAAGTGCTTCAAACTAGGCTTCTTGTTTGTCCAAAGCTCATAAGGGGTTTTGACAGTTGTTTTAATTGGAATTCTATTGAGAATGTAAGTTGCAGTCTTTGATACTTCTCTCCAAAGAGATTCTGGAAGGCGAAATGACTAATTATATTCATTACCATGTCCTTATGTTCTGTTTCTACCCTTAACAACACCATTCATGCTAGGGGATCCGGTAGGTGTATCGTGTGACAATCCCACATTCCTCTAGAAACTTAGTAAAAGTCCCTGGATGTTATTCACATGATTCTTCATACCTACCATAGTATTCACCACCGATGTCAAACATGACGTGTTTAATTATTTTGCTGTGTTGATTTTCAATATCAATCTTGTAAGCTTTGAACATGTCTAGTGACTAGGACTTTTCATGAATGTGATACAGGTAACCATAACGTCAAAAATCGTCTATGAACATAATAAATGACTATTTATCATTCCAAAAAGTTGAAGGAAATGGCCCACAGATATCGTATGTATAGTTCTAAAACGTTCAAAGTCCTATTAGAACCTAATCTTCTTATGTTTATCTATTTTTCCTTAATGCAATTAACACAAATATTTAAGTCTGAAACATCAAGGGGATCAAGAATTCCATCTAACATAAGTAGTTTGATTCTATTTTAGAAGATGTGATCTAATCAATTATGCCATAACGAAGCGAAATTCTCATTGGTTAAATTACATTTGATACTACGTGAATTCACATGCAATGTTTCATTATATGAGAAAATCGATTTAGACAAATATAGGTTACCATAGATAGATAAAAAAATCGGTATCCACAACGTTTGAATTCAAAACAAGATCAAATCGATTAATTTCAAATGAAAAAAATTAACCAAATTTGTCCAATACAGAAATAGAAACCTAATTCCATTTAAAAGACGGTATCACAATTTTTTTTTCAAATCCAAATAAAAGCTAGTCTTCAATAATAACCTAAAAGTCCATATATCCTCACTTCAACTAATTTGCCATCACCAACATAGATGAATTTTTCGGCATCATTTGATTTTCAACTGTTCAAACAATCCTGCATAGACACTTATGTGAGTAGTAGCACGAGAATCTATCCACCAAGTGTGTTTATGTATTGAAACTAAGTTAACCTCAGAACAAATTAAAATGAGAAGTGTATCTTTCTTTACACGCCAAGCATGATATTTGATATAGCCAAGGCGGACCCAGCACCTGGCCAGACCCCACGGCCGCCCGTACTGGGTCCGCCGGAAGCTTCAGGACTCGCAGTCAGAGTTGCCATCCGTCGGGAAGAAGAATTGAAGAAGAAGAGCCGCTATTTTTTTTTCTTTTTTCCCCCTTTCCTATTTTTTGATTTGTTTAGGCTTTATTTTTTAAAAAAGCCCAATTAATGACCTAATTAACCGATTTTGCTTGCAATTGAAATTTGTAAGTCCATTAGATTAGCCAACATTCCACAACAAAACCAATTTAACCAAATCCAATTAACCATTTGTTTAACCATTTTTCCGGCAGAGAGGGCGAAAACGAGTAAGTGAGTGACGAGGGCGAAATTGACAGGTGGACAAAGTCACGGTCACAGAGGAGTGGAGGACGATGGTCGGTGACTCAGTGGACGGTGCAGTCACTACGGTGGACTGGTGCAATAGCTGCTGGAGGCTAGATCTTCGAGTCTTCGATCGTCAGTACAGGTAATAGGCTAATAAGTAATAGCTCAAAAATCTTACGGTTCTTGCCCTTGAAAATTTGAAATCAATATTGCTATTTTCTATTTGCTACTTGCTAGTGCTCGTGAGTTATGATTTGTGAGATTTTGTTATGAATTATGATTCTGGATTTCTGGGTCACTGGCCGTGATTTCTGTTTATATTCTCTCTCTCTGTTTTTTTTTTAGTTTTTAGTTTTTGTGAATTTGTGATTTATGAATTATGAGAAAGGAGAATTTATGTTATATTATTGTTTATGCTTATAATTTTGAATTGTGTAATGTAAATTGTGATTTGAGAATTTAGGGTTTTAGGAAATTAGGGATAAGGAAAAAAAATTAGTGGTGAAGATGTTTTGCAGATTATGGAGCGATTTAATTAGTTCATTTAAATATGTATCGAATTATATTTTTTGCTATAACGATTGTCGCCGGTCAACTATCTCCGCGACTCCGCCCTAGCTGACCCAAGCTTCTGGGTCCGCCCCTGGATATAGCCCCTATTCATGTGCCCAGAAATTCCACAAAAGTAATAGCCAGATGATTCATCATTTTGAGGCTTTTGCTGTTTTTTTTTAATTGGACTAGATGTAGCTTTTTTATTCTTCATTTTCTCGAACTTGTCCTTAGATGTACTTGTCAAGTGAACACTTTCAGTCCTCTTCTTTTTTCTTCATGGACACAATAAAAAATGAGCTCATTTGGAAAATACTTTTCCTTTTGACAGTTGTAACTGATCTTAAATTGGCTGAATTGTGCATGAAGAGAAATCAAAACTAAATACACGAGAAAATCCAGAGACACCTCTAACTTTAATGCCTTTAGTTTTGAAACAAGATGAGACATCTTCATGATGTAATCTTTATGTTTCCGTAGCCTTATACCTTAATGAAACTAAACTTGCTAGAAGCATACTGGTTTCAACCTTATCGTTTTTTGCAAAACATTTTTAATTTCTTCAAGAAATTGTTTAACAGTAGTTACCTTATCGGACATAGTGCCTCCAAATCTTTATGGAATTCTACGCTTCATGTTCATAAGACTGTTGTGGTTTGAACGATCACACTTATCCGAGTCCCATTTTTCATCAGTGGAACTCTTATTCTACGTGGGGCATCTCTCAACATGATTATTTGCTTAAAGTCTGTGTGTGATGCAATCGTAATTAATTTAACATGGGGATCCGTCATGATGGGATCACTAACAAATCATTAGCGGCCATGTATGCAATGTTACCCTCCTACAAGTGGATGAATTTTGTTTGAAACAGTTTGACTTAACGTAATCATTTCATTAAAGAAGGTAGATACATAGGGATAAATACATAGGCTAGGAAGGAACCTCCATCTAAAAGAAAAGGGAGGTTTGGAAATAACCTCCAGCAAACACAGTTAAATATGAGCTTGATCTATTATTAATTTACCCTCAAGTGCTCAATATTCCACGGATGAGGCTGAGCCTCCCCACCCAGACTTTTGATTCTATAAGTCTCGGGGCGTAATTCTTCCAAGATGTGGTAGGGACCCTTCAATTAGGGTTGAGGTTCCCATACTTGGCTCTTTCGAAGAGACTACAACCTTTGTTAGAACTAGGCTGCCTTGCTAAAATGACCACTTCTTCACCTTAGCATTGTAATAGCGAGCCATTTTTCTCCGGCATGAGGCAAACTTAACTTGTGAGTCATCTCTTCTTTCTTCATGGAAATCAAGGTAGTACCTCCTAAGCACATCGTTCGATATTTCATTAAAAGAGTAAGTGACAAGGTAAAGGCAAAGAACCTCCACCGGGCTCATTGCTTTAGCTCTGTACGTAATGGAAAGTGGGGTCTCTCCGGTGGTAGTTTCACTGGAGGTTCGAAATAGTGTAAGCACCTAGGGGAGCTCTTTGACCCTGGATCATTTTGAAGTGTCAAGCTTTCTCTTCAGAGTATACTTAATCGTTTTATTGACTATTTCCACACGTCCATTTGCCTGTGGATGATGTGATGTCGAGAAATATTTCTTAATGCCCAAATCAACGCATAGGTCCCTGACCTTTTTATTGTCTAATTGCCTTCCATTATCTAATACGATAGAATGGGAAATTTTGAACCTGCAGATGATGTTTTTCCAGATAAACTTGGAACTGTTGGCATTAGTGTTTCATGAAAGCGATTTGAATTCAACCCATTTGGTGAAATAATTAATAGCGACAATAGCATGGCTTGAGGCCAATGAGATCGATTTTCCATTTGGCGAATAACTAGGGGCTAGATACTATACTAAGCTCCTAAGAGGGCTGCCTTTATACATTGGAGAAGCGTTGACATTTATTTCATTTTTGCACAAAATTCAATGCCTCTTTCTTCAAAGTTGGCTAGTAATATCCTTGTTGGAGGACTTTCTGTACGAGCACAAGTACCCTTAAGTGGTTGCAAATTGCAATATACCCCCTCAAAGATTTTTCTCAGCATATAGTTTAGTTTTTCTCCTTCAGTGCATCACAATAGGGGCAATGAATACCCTCTTTTGTAAAGTATGTCATCTTGCAAGATAATACGAGCAGCTTGCCTTTGTAATTTCTTGGCATCCTCTTTATGTCTGGCAATGTATGGTCTTTTAGGTCGATAATGATGGGATACATCCAAGAAGGGTACCATTGATCCACATCACATTCTCTTTCATTTAGGTGGAGGGTTTGGGTAGATACTCGATTGGTACCAATTTGAGAAACTCAGAGTCTTTACAGCTAGCCAACTTGGATAAGGCATCGCCTTTAGCATTTTTCGTTCGCTAAATTTGCATGCTCGAACTTTTCAAATGATGGGAGAGGTCCATTACAATATTAAGGTATGCAGTCATACTCTTATCCCTTGCAGCAAATTTTTCATCGACCGACTTACCGCCAATTGGGAATCACTACTTACATGTTGCCTTTTAACTTACATTTCCCTAGCAAACTTGAGGTTAGCCAGGATAACCTTATATATACTGAGTTATTGGAAGCCTTGAAGCCCAACCTCACCGCACAATTAAGCTTGTAGCCCTTAAGGCTTATCAAAACCACTCCGGCTCCAGAATATGCTTCTTTAGAAAAGCCATCCACAAAGAGGTCCCATGTAGGGGGCTCAAAGGGTTCCATAGTTTCCTCAACCTTGGGGGCATTTGTAAACTCAAATATGAAATCTGCCAGGGCTTGTTCCCTGATGGAGGTTCTGACTTTGAATATATGATCGAATTCAATGAGTTCTGTAGCCCATTTCATTAGACTTCCTAAATCGTCTAGCTTTTGAAACACCTATGTTTGAGGTTATAGTTTTTCAACACATGTATGTTGTGTTCTTGGAAGTACGACCTTAACTTCCTTGAAGCGGTTACGAGGTATAGAGCCCATTTCTCCATCTCTGGATTGCGGATCTTCACTTACAGTAGAGCCCTGCACACATAATAAACAGACGATTGGTGATTATCTTCTTATTGGACAAGGATTGGACTGGTGGCTTCTCTTGATACAGTTAGTTAGAGTAGAAGGTGATCATCTACTTTGGGCTTGGAGATGAAATCTATCTCAAGAACTTTTTCAGCCTTTAAAAGGCCCCTTCGCACTCTTCATTCCATTAGAACCTCTTTCCCCCCTTAAAAACTCTGAAGAAAAGAAAGCATTTATATGTGGCTTTCGCTATAAAGCGGTTCAGAACAGCTATGCATCCAGTGAGGCTTTGAACCTCCTTAGGCTTTTGGGGGGATTGTATTTCCATTAAAGCCTTAATCTTTTCAAGGTTGGCATTATTCCCATTTGGTTGACCATGTAACCTAGGAATTAGTCTGAAACGACACCGAATGAGCATTTCACCTGGTTAACTTCATCCTATATTTCCTCAAAATTTAAAAATCCCCCTTCAGATGTTTGACATGGTCTTTAGCTTTCAAGCTTTTTACCAACATATCATCGACATAGACCTCTATAGTTTTGCCAATGAAGTCTACGAACATTCTATTAATGAGACTTTGATAAGTAGCCCCACCATTCTTTAGCCCAAATAGTATCATTTTGTAGCAATACAAGCTTCGATCATTGATGAAAGAGTTATTTTTTTCATCTGCAGGGTGCATGGAGCTTTGATTGTACCCTAAATAGGCATCCATAAAACTTAATAGTTTATGCACACCTTCCATTTGGTCAATTCGTGGTAGGGAGAAGCTGTCCTTTGGGCAAGATTGGTTAAGGTTGGAGAAGTCTATGCACACCTTCCATTTGTTATTGCGCTTCTTTACCAGTACCAGATTGGAGATCTACTTGGGATAAGTGGCCTCCCCGATGAAACTGTTGTCTATAAGCTTTGCCACTTCTTCCTTCAAAGCCTCATATTTTTTTTGGGTGAAGGGCTCTTCTTTTTTGTCTGTGTGGGGCAACTTTAGATCAATCTTAAGATAATGGCAACTAACCTTAGGATCGATGCACACAATATCTTCATGCCTCTACTCGAAGATATCTAGATTCTTGGAGAGGAGACGCTTGAGATTCTCTTTTGCCCCAACGGTTAGGCTTTTACCTACTTGTAATAACTTGTCAAGATATTGCGGATCCACTGGAAAACTTTTTAGCTCCTCTACAGACAGGATTTCCTTGCCTAGAAACTCTCCTTATTCAGAGAATTCATCACTATCTGGCGGGGTCCCTTCTCTAGGGACTTTCACCATGTCAACATCTTCTCCTTGTTTAGGGATCGGCCTTTTTCAGAGATGCTAATCATTTCAATGTTATATGAAACCACATTCACATCATAGGGTTCGAATTTTCGTAAAGAATTTAAGTAATACTTTCTAGTTCCCATTTGATCACCTCTCACTGTGGCTATACCATGCTAAGTGGGAAACTTCATGCATAGATGATGATTGGATGTGATAGCCTAAAGTTTTTTCAAGAGGGTCTACCCATACCCCATGAAAGCCAGACATATCATCGACTATTAAGAATTTTATGAAGTGGCAGCCATCATAGGGGAAGCGCCAATCTCTACAACCGGGTTATCTTAATCTTAGGGATAATATTGTCGCCTATGAACCCATATAGAGGTGAGGCCATTGGAGTGAGCTCATGATCCATCGCCATTTTGTCAAAGAAGGCTCCGAATAAGATGTTAACTGAGCTCCCATTGTCTACCAACATTCACTTCAACCCATTATGAGCTACCATGACCCTTATTACTAGGGCATCATAGTGTGAAAATTGTAGACCTACTGTATCTTCCTACATGAAAATGATGGGGGTGCTTTTGGACTCTCCTAGGCGATTGCTAACAACAATGCTCGCCATTGGAGGGTCTTTCGCCTCTCTCCCATAATTTCTCTGAGAATTCCTAACCTCACTCTCAATATAAGGGCCTCCAAAGATGGTATCAATCTCGTGTATTAGTTTTACATTTCTTTCTGCTGAGGGCCCTATCTCCTGTCTTGTTGCCTTTGTCGATTTTTTTCCTTGGCAGACAGAAACCTCTCTAAGGGGTCGCTTTACCTCATCCTAGACAAGTCTATGCTGGGACGTATCCTTTTATTTAAGTGTGAGTATTCTTAGGGTGGTACGATAAGGAGGGATAATCTCTATTATTATGTTGGGAAATTTGGTGATAAGAGCAATAGAGTCCATCTCTATGATCGCTTAGTCGTCCACTTCTCTTGTTTCCATCCTTGGCAAGAGATGGTTGCCTTTCTATGGTCGACAGGACATCATAGTAGGACATGGTCAATACCGCATTTTGTGTGGTAGAAGCAAATGCCTGGCTAGATGTCTGGGCTACAATATTCCCATTTTGATTCCATTGATGATCTACCAAATGAGAAGTGGGGCCTCTTTCTCTTTGCCTTTGTGTAGGTGAGAGCCTCATCGAAGCTTTATTGTGCTGGTTTCTTTATTGACAATCTCACGGCTAATCATTTCCAACAGTTGATCATAGGTGGTTGGATTCTATATGTCTTTCCAGAAGACTGCATTCATATTAATGTCTCACCTAAGGGCGAATCATGCTTTCCTATCCGTGTTTTGAATGCAATAAGTCATTTCATCAATGAAGCGGCATAAGAAGCTTTTCAACATCTCATTGGGTCTCATATTCTGGAGGCATTGGATGGGAGCCTCTCATTCTTTGCTAGTCACATACTGTTTTAGGAATGTCTTTTTGAGTTCTGGTCATCCTGTTATGCTATCGCCGATATTCTACTGTACTACATCTCAGCTACTCCGCTCAAAGTTAAGTGGAATGCTTTGCACTTTATTACTGGTGAAGCTCCTTTTAAGCTTATGTGTGTTTTGTAGTTTTTGAGGTTCTTTGTTGGGTCACCCTTTCTTTCATATTTAGGGATATTTGTGGATATAAAATGACTAGGCACCAGGGCTTCCCTTAAGTTTTAGGAGAAAGGTAGGTTATCATCGTTGTCATGTAGGTCACACGACTTTTGGGGACCGTTTGAATCTTCGTCCTTCTCTTGATAAAGAGGTAGCTGGAAGGACCTGCCTTATTTCTTCGATTTTTCTTATCCTTTCTCTTTTACCTATTTCTAGGTAGAGCTTGAATATGAGCTTACAGGTATTCATGGGGCCTATTTCTAGGCTTTGGAAGATGCTGAAATGACCTATTTCTAGACCTTTGTGAAGGGCTAATCATGTCGAACACATTGACGGATCGTTGGGGCCCTTGTTTGTATTTAAGGGAGGAATGTGTCTGAGCTTCCCTAAGCTAACCAATAACATAGTTCGTTGAATATCCACACCTACTTCCCATTCCATGAGACTTTCCTTCCTTGCGTAACGATAGGAAGTAGCCTGCTGGCTTTGCACTTCGTATTTCTTTTGATAGAAGAACCTTCTTGGGGCGTAGATGGGGGCATCTAATAGCCAGCTTAGTTTTACATGTGTCTAAGGAGTTCTTGCATGGCAAAATATTGTTGGGTTATGCTTCTTATATTTTTTGCCACTATGACTACTTTCCTGGTAAGTTACGCTACCACTCTTGATCTACCTCTTCTGTAATGATGGTAAGGTTGGTGACGGTGTGTTGTCCTTCTAGGGACCCTTTCCCTAAGGAAAGCCTCTTTGCCTACAAAGTTCATAATAAACAGGAACCTCTTTTCTTCAAAGGGGTTTCGTCTTAGGTGGATTTTACACATGTTACGAGGGGATGTTTTAAGCAATTATCTTTTCGGAATTTTCTATACTTGTAGTGGCTTCCACTTGTTCTTTTTTCAAGAAAACCCTTTTCAAAGGGAGGCTCGTACTTTTTTGATAGCTTTCAACACTTGGATTTCTGTGGTTATACCAGGAGGTTGATCTCACTTTTTATAGAGGTGGTGTGGCCACTAGATCCCAACTGCTCTCATGTCCACATAGTTTCTTTCTACACACTCAGACAAAATGTTAAAGCGTACGGTCGATCTCCGGTGGTGGAAAAGTTGGCCACAAACACTTCGATGATCTAGTCAGCCCATGCAAGAGTATATATTTGTGTGTGGGATGTGAAATACTTTATGTAAAAGGGGTTTGGACCCATGATAATAAAAGGAGTAAAAGAAAGAAAAGATCAATATTGAGAGTATAACTTGCATTACCTTTAAATGACAAGAAGTGTAGGTTTTTATAGTAGAAAGTGATGAGTAAGAGTTGTTGGATCATGAGACATGTAGCCTCATCCTAGCTGTTGGGTCTCTTGTTGTAGCATCCATCAATCATTTATAAGTCATGTTGCATTTAATGTTGTTACAGCTTGGCAACCCTAGGCCTGACAGTGAGTAGACTTGACTTGTCTGGTTGAGCAGAGCCGCCTATTCAGTGAGTAGTCACATCACCCACTTACAAAAGGAAAATGGTTTTAAGGTTATTATAAGTAGGGATGTCATTTTTTAATGAAAATGACAAGCCATATACTATTTCTTCAAATCTAAAATCTATTGAAGCTCCACCGGTTAAAGAAACTGTTTTGAAAGATTAAGAAAATAATTCTATTGAACCTAATGATCATATTGAGGTGGAAACTTCTCAATCTGAGGCAAATTAAGCTCGAACTGAATGTGAAAATGAAAGTCAGCCCTAAATCCTACTATTGCTGGTTATCAATTGACTAGAGATATAAGTAGAAGAAATAGATTCCCTTATACTAGAATCAATAGTGATGATTTCGTGACCCTTTCATTTGCTTTAGACTTTAGCAATTCTGAATCTACTGCATTTCAAGAAGCTACTAACTATAAAGAATCAAATCTTTGGAAAGAAGCCATGACAGATGAAATGGATTCCTTGATTATAAATAAAACTTGGACTCTTGCTATTAGGCCTAATAATCAGAAGATAGTTGACTATAAGTAGGTATATAAAATTAAAGAAGTCGAGTCTAATGTCGAAAATAAGAGATATACAGCTAGATTAGTAGTTACATCGATTATAATGAGTTATTTTCTCTAGTTGCAAAATATACTTCAATTAGAATTTTGCTTTCCTTAACTGCTTATTTAATCAGGGAATTGGATTGTTGTTAAAACTGTCTTTTTGAATGGCGACCTAGATGAAGTTATATATATGAGTCAACCTGAAGGTTTTGAAGTTACGCCAAAATCTAAAAATGTTTATTTATTGAAAGAGCCTCTTAATGGCTTAAAACTAGCAACTAGGCAATGGTATAAGAAATTTAACTCATATGTTCAACACAAGTTTTGTTAAGAGTAATTTTGATTCATGTTTCTTTTACAAATGGTCAGATCTACTTGAATTTGTCTATCTGTTACTATATGTTGATCATATTCTCCTTGCTTGATATGATATATCTAAGGTAGACTATTAAATCAAAATTGAAATCTAAATTTGAAATGAAAGATCTAGGTCATGCTAAAATAATTTAAGGCATGATAATTAAAAAGGGATAAAAGTAATTGTATTCTCTATGTGAATATATGCTTCTATGTGAATAAAGTACTTAAAAAAAATAATAATAAAAAAATTCTATGTTTGAATGCAAACCTGTATCATTGCCTTTTACCAATACCTTTAAACTGCCAAGTGAACAATCACCTAAAATTGATGAAGAATTTGAAAGGATGAATAAAATACCTTATGCTAATATTGTGGGCTCTATTATGTATGTTATGGTATGCACTAGACTTGATTTGATCATGACATAAGTACTTTGAGTAGATTTATGGAAAATCCATGTGAAATACATTGGCTTGCTATAAAATGGATGTTGAGATACTTAAAATGTTCATCTGTTTTAGGATTAAAGTTTAAAATGTGTGTTGAAGGTATAATCTTGAAGGGTTACACAGATTCTGATTTTGCAGGTGATTTAAATGAAAGAAGATCTACTTTTTCTTACATTTTTACATTGCGATGGGTGCATTAGTTGGAAATCCCAACTGCAACTTTCAACAGAAGCAGAATACATTGCAGGCTGTGATACAATTGATGGGGGAGTTTCGTTGAGAGGGTAGTTAAAGGAAATTGATTTTGTAAATGAAGTAGTTAGGTTGTATACTGATAACCAAAGTGTTATTCATCTTAGTAAGAATCTTGTGTATAATAAAACCAAACTTGTTGATACAAAATTTCATTTGGTAAGAAACATGGTCGAAAAAAGATTGATTACTTTAGTTATGATACCTATTAAATTTAACCCCCCAATCTTGGAACCAAAGTACTGCGGTTGAACAAATTTAAGAATTGCATAAAGATTCCAAATATCACTTGAAAGGTAGTATATTTAGAATATCAAGCATTTTTGTTTTGAAAGTTCTAACTAAATTCAATATTTTTTTTCTTTTTACAGGTTTGCTAAGAGCAAATGCAACAAGTGAACTTATTTTAGAATCACCAAATGATGCCAAAATAGTTCAGCGAGGTACTGTTAAATCATTTAGGCTGCCTCACTATTTTGTTATTAGGCTGTTGGACTTGGGCCCAAATTGGAGTGATAAGGTTGGCCTCTTTACTTGTAAAGGTGTATCAAAACATGCTTTTTGAAATTTGGCCTTACGCGTAATGTATTTGTAGGCATTGGATCTGTGATATTAAGTGCCATATAAATTGCATTCCTAAAATGTTTTCGCGGTGTTGAGGTGAATGAGTGTATGTATTTGTTAAGGTTTTCTTTTTGGCTCTTTGTGTTCTCTCTGTCTGCTTTCAATCTCTATAATCTTGAGTGGATTTTGGTGTTGTCCTTAGTGTATAATTGGTGAGATTGAGCGTGGTTTACTGTGGTGAACGTATATGTGAGGCAAGAGCAAAAACAGTGAAGAAAACATTTGTACTCCACCATTCATGGTTGATTTTAGTGGATCTAGAGCAATATCTCCTTGCAAATTTTCAACAGATGAGTAGCGTTTAGAGCACATGAACATCCGGACTCCTTTGTGGTAAAAGTCTTTGTGCTGATACTTTGATTTCTACGATATACTTTTCTGCAAACGCTTTGTATTTTTGAATGTTTTGACAAACTCGATTGGGACCAACAAGTTTCAATTAATTCATAAGAAGATAGCTGACTAGAAGAAATCAAGTGGTACTATAAAGAGTGATCATGTTCTCTTGCCAAAGTCTGAGAAGAGGTGCGGTAGAAGTGAATCGCGAGGAGGGAATTATAGTTAAAAGGGATGACCGTTATCAATCTTGATCAGACAAGATGTTAGCACTGTCGTAAAAAATGACACATGAAGAAATCGTTAAGAACTAAGAAAGTATCTTGAAGCGAAGAGGAATCAAGAGTCAAAATGCCTCAGTTTTCACAAATTTGATTGATGATGATATCAAGAGTGATAATGATCTATATTGTGTTACGCATTATGATTCTACAAGCGAATTTTTGAATTTCCGATCAAGTGTTCTTTTTATTTATTTATTTTTTCCCTTTGTGTCCACACATGGAGTGGATTGAGGATAATAAGATGTGTGATACGTGCACTGTTATGATAATTGATAATTAGAAACAGAAGTTAAGGATACGGTATGTTTGATGGAGTCCTAAAATAACTACAAGTATTATGAGTGTCCCAAGATTGAGACCCGTTTGGAGCATTAGACACTGGGCCATGAATTTTGAACAGCTAGTACAATTACTGTTATGTTACAGGAAAATAGTGATCAAATGTGGAAAGGAATTCCAATTCCATGTTAGTTGAAAATAAAAACTCATCAAACCCATAAGATTTCGTTTTCCATGGAAGTAAATAAAATGTAGATTAAAGTGGTTGTATCTTGAAATTCGATTTTCATTTCCAATTTTCCATGTTGCAATCAAATGGTCAAAGTGATATTCGTTTTTATCGGATATGACATTTTTCATGAAAAATATGGCAATCAAACATGACGTAACAGTAATGAGAGGCAAAAAAGTTGGCAGTGTGTAAAGGAGATTATGGTAGAACTTATAGCCTCATTTTTCAGCGTCACGTGTATAATATTTGCTTGACCGAGTTTTGCAGCTGCGCATGACTTCTGCACCAATTTCGTCCACAAAAAGTCGTATGTTTCTTCTATGATTGTTCTTTTCGAACGAGCGACCATGAACATCATCTTTACATGTTAATATTGAGAAAAGCTCTTCGCTATTCATTCAAGAGGAATAATCTACACGTTTGTGTCCACACATGGAGTGGATTGAGGATAATAAGATGTGTGATACGTGCAATGTTATGATGATTGATAATTAGAAACAGAAGTTAAGGATACGGTATGTTTGATGGAGTCCTAAAATAACTACAATTATTATGAGTGTCCCAAGATTGAGACCCGTTTGGAGCATTAGACACTGGGCCATGAATTTTGAACAGCTAGTACAATTACTGTTATGTTACAGGAAAATAGTGATCAAAGGTGGAAAAGAATTCCAATTCCATGTTAGTTGAAAATAAAAACTCATCAAACCCATAAGATTTCGTTTTCCATGAAAGTAAATAAAATGCAGATTAAAGTGGTTGTATCTTAAAATTCGATTTTCATTTTCACGTTGCAATCAAATGGCCAAAGTAAAATTCGTTTTTATCGGATATGACATTTTTCATGGAAAATATGGCAATCAAACATGACTTAACAGTAATGAGAGGCAAAAAAGTTGGCAATGTGTAAAGGAGATTATGGGAGAACTTATAGCCTCATTTTTCAGCGTCACGTGTATAATATTTGCTTGACCGAGTTTTGCAGCTGCGCATGACTTCTGCACCAATTTCGTCCACAAAAAGTGGTATGTTTCTTCTATGATTGTTCTTTTCGAACCAGCGACCATGAACATCATCTTTACAACAATTATAACTCTTTTCGAGAAGCGACTGAAAATGACTTGTTTAGCCCTTCTTTGGGCTCAATTTTAGGTAAAACGCATTTTTCTCTCCTAATTTCAATCACAATCTTTAATAAAAATAAAATAATATTACATGTAAACTTATATTTTTTTCTTATTTTTTAACAGCACATTTCCAAAAAATCATTATTACAAAATATGTTTTCTCTAAAATTAAATTTTAATGGAGCCCAAACAGGGGCAATTTTTCATGAGATAACAAAATAAAAATTTAATTTCCACTGCTCTAAAATGTTTTTGTAATATGTAACCATTAAATCAAATGTGTATTCAACTTTTCGAAGTCTTTATAAGAAAGGAAAAGATGTATACATAGGAATAGCCATCTCCAATGAAAAATGCAAGCACGCTTGGGGAGCGTTTTTCTTTATTCAACATAGCAAGGAAATTATCTACTCAGTTAGGGGTTCGAATCCCAAGCAACCCACTGTTTAATCATGAATTTAAGTGTTCAGACAGTAGTGATTAATCCTTATATGGCAGTTCTCATGTTAAGGTGCATTGTATATATTAGATCATCGTGTTCCAAACTAATATAAGCTGAGCATTTTACCCGCTGAAAATACAAAAATCCCAAGCATACTGATACTAGAATCTTCTAATTGAGTTTTACCGCTTCTCAAGTTTTAAACAAAGAATTAAACAGCACAGCATGATTGTGCAAAATGTTCAAGTATCATACGCATTGCACATAAGAATAATATATGCCACAGTATTTTGATATGACAAGGCCATTTGGTTTCTGCATTAACTAAGAGAATAACCAAGGCCTAATTTACCCATATCCCAACAACATTCACTCATAGCCGGATCCAACCGTATAGTAACCTGTGTTTTTACCCTGCAAATGAAAAATCCTTGTCAATTAGGAGTGTGTCAGCATCTGGCTGTGCATTGCTAAAAAGTAGATTGCTCCATTGGCTAAGAAATACAACTACAAAGACCTCCTTGAGTATGGAATTTATGGTTAATGCAGAAGCAGTAGCACAAGTAGCATACTCAATAGCTCGACCAAATCACACAACCTATGCGCTTTTAGATTCATCTACCAGTTCATAATGCACCCTGATATTTAACTGCCATGTGATGGTAATGATGGAAATGATATAATATAGAACTTTATGCCATCTTGCATAATAAGATTAGGATCTCAACCAAACCTAGGGATGCTAGTCCTATACACATACTATAATGTTGTGTAATCAAAACAGACATCTACGATCTAACTATGAGAACAGGATTGTGTGTGGGATTCCAGCCAGTACGAGAAGGGAAAGGGACATGTACACACCACACGAAGAGAGTACTAACTTCTCATTCTTGTAGCGTAATAAGAGAGGAGGAAACCCAGAGAGAGAGAGAGAGAGAGCCGACTACCTGGGATAACACCCGTTGTTTGTTTAACAATTGTGTTCTTGCTTTGTTGAGAACTGAGTTAGGTGATTTATACATCCGCTGCAATTGCCAAAAACAGTGTAATGAAATAAGCACCCCCCAAAAAAAAACAAAACAAAACAAAACCAAAACCAAAAAACAAAACAAAACAAGAATAAAAAAATCCATCAACTGGCACCTTCCTTTACACGCACACGGGAAAAAAGTGCGAAAGTACTATTGCAAAGACCAAGAGAACAAAACTAAAATAGAACAGATAACAAGAGAAAGGTTCAACCACAAAACTAACACATCAAATTGATTCTTCTAACAGCCCCACAAATTAGACCCCCCATTTCCATTTACTAAAACTCATTTTTTACCCAAACTCATTTTTAATCACGCATATCATGGGATCCACAACTTTTATCAACTTTTCAATCACACATTTCTTGAACTTTTATCAAAATGTACTAAAAATCTAATTTTTATCTAAACCAAACAAGGGCTAGATAAAATCAACTCGACAACTAGAATGATGTACACCAGGAAAGAGTTTTTTTAGTTTAGGTCAAACCAACTAAATGACTAATTCTAGGGCAATCTAACGACTGGGTTTCAAAAAGGAAAAGGACTTGATATGGTGTTATTTTCTAAGATTTCTAGTTAATTTAATTTTGTTTCCTATAGATGAAAATGACTTTGCTCAAAAAATTGACAACAAGCTTTTTTAAGGAAAAGCGTAAATGAAATGAGAACATACCACAATGATTTTTAATTGCAAACTCTTGGCATTTATATCTTAGTTGATCCAGCACTTTGAGAGCACCATGTGATATACATACCATCATTAGTGTTTCAAAAGTGGAACTATATATGCTACAATGCACAGTATACACAGGTGCATCATTTCAGCAATGCAAGATTAAGAAGTTCCAAAGCACATGACAAAGATGGCTCCGCTGTATCTCAAAGATTTAATGAGAGAAGGAAGACATCAACCATTATTCTCCATGAATATAGTAGAAGTGGAAAATCAAATGAATTCTTCAACAACTTAATCAGAGCCAGTGAACTAGAAGATTAATATCAAGATTTGGCAACAGAGCCAAGAAGATAGTGGCTTGCCAAAGATGATTCTGGGAAGAATCCTGCAGACTAACCTTTTCACCTCCAGACATGCGGTGCTCAACACCTGACAGAAACTTTTTCTTTGGCGTGAAGCCAAAGACATCATGAAGAAATTCGTTCTCCTGTTGAACAAAGAAATAATGGATGATATTAAGCACAGCTATAGAGAAATCGAGCATAAATCCATTTGGCTTTGGA
>CAIGRS010199539.1:0-15967 GCA_903798395.1 Fraxinus floribunda | reverse complement strand
ACATTTAACATTATTAGTTCTTGTTTAAATGTATATATTAACTTGTTTTAGACATATAACTATAATGTCGATGGTAAATCGCATATTAAAATCGAACCAAACCGCAAATAATGGTTTGGTTTGGTTTGGAAAAATTTCAAACCGTATAAAATGGTTTGAGTTGAAAATATAACACAAACCGCTCAAATCAAACCTTGTTCACCCCTAAAAATGAGTATAAGAATGGGTTAAATTCAACTGGTAAGATTTTCGTTTCTCATTTCTCTATTTATTCGGTGTAGGAGTTTAAGTGAGACAAATTGATCATCGATTCGATTCGACTCGTCTTGTCCAAGTATCACATGAGTTAACTCGTAAATTGTGAGTAAAATACACATTTCTCTAAGGGCCTGTTTGATTTGTTCCATTTTTCATGAAAATTGGAAATGAAATTCCATCTTCCCCAAAAAGTGTTGTTTGATAATCAAATTTTTTCATGGAATTCATTTTCTTGATTTAGCTCACACGGTTACATTTTCTTTGGTTTTGTGGAAAACCAATTTCCACCAATTTGGTGAAAATTAGTTTTCCAAGTTACATTTATTTTTATTTTTCTATGGACCAAAAAAAAAATTTCCCTTTTATGGACAATTTCCATGAAAAACAAGCCAAACAAACACCAAAATATCCAAAATTTCAACATTTTTCAGGCGAAAAATTATATCAATCAAACACAATTAATTGACAATTTCCAGGAAAACAATTCTAGACAATTCAATTCCATAGAATTCATTTTCTTTCCACCCAAATTTCACTCTTACAATCGAACGGATTCTAAGAAAAATTGGCGGCCATAAGCTGACTCAGAGTGAACTAGTAGGGCGAGATGAGCACCTAATTGGAAGAAACCCGATGCAAATCTATATACATGATATATGCCTTGGAAGTTCGAACCCACACAATGTTACAAGAAAATACAAAAAGGAAACTACCTGATTTTATATTACAAAGGACACAATAAAGATTTGAAACAACTATAAGAACCAGAATGGTTATAAACAGAATGAGTAAACTGTAAACCAATTAATCTAGCTGCAAAAGGCACTGTGCAACAAAAACCGAGCTTCAACATCATCATCTCACCCACAAAGAGAATGAATTTTGCACAAGAATTGAGAGACCGAGTAACGAGAAGGGCTCAAAAAAGCAAATTCAATTATTGCTAAAGTTTCCCTGTATCGCCTCTCGATAACCATCTGCTATCATAAATCTTTTTGTCACTTGAGTAATGATCTTCAAACCTTTAATTAACATCAAACCAGCATCATAAATCAACAATATCGGGTATTTTTCCTCTAGTCGTCATGAAAGTTGAAACAGTCTGCAACTTTAAGCTGATTTGCAAGTCGTTTGATAGAAGGTTGCACAGCTTTGGAGAAGGATGCCACAGAATCAGGAAGTTCAGGTACACAAACAGGCAAATATTGATCGCCACTTTCTCGTAAACAAAATAGAGCAAGCACAGCACGGCAGAAAATGAATCTGGAGAGATATCATCATAGAAGATGATCAAGCCATTATGTGTATTCTTGCAATATGAAGTATTTCCAGGACTAAAATAGACAATAAATTATCTATTCATTATTATTTCATTGAAAACTCGAAAAACCACGGCACTAGATTCTTTATAAATTGCATAAAAGTGAATCTATAACACATGAAGTGCGTCCTTCTGTTTATCATGCTCCATTTTTCAACTGAAATTGGGGGGCATTCTTAGAATTTAGACACAAGAGTATGATGACGTCAATATGCAGCCAATTAAAGGACCAAATATTATCTCTGTCTAAAACCAAGAAGTTATGTTGACATTATCCATAATTTTTTACTTTAAAGAAAGAGATGCGGGGTTTAAGTTCAACGTAATTTAGTACCTAGAAACTTGAAAATTCTCATTTGGATATCACATCATTTTCATTTTGACTATTTGTTTCTAGAGTTATGATACATGCAAAGTCCACGTATCATCAGTGAAAAACTTGAGTTAGACGTGAATTTTCAATTATGGCCCAATCATGTCTCCGAGACCATTACATGAAGGCGATCGGGGACACGATACAAGTTACCTAAGAATAAGCCGTCGAAGAAATGGATCTGACAGAAGTTGGGCCCACACCAGATCCAGACTAGTTGAAGTACAGAGTATCACCTCCCATTCAGTGAAGGCAGTTGAGATAACGCTCTGCGCATCTTTGTACATGTCCTGAAAGAAAATCTATTAACAAATAATACGTAGTGACGTTGGACATACCACCGAAGAAGTCTATCATTTACACATTTCACTCACCGCATCATCACTAGATAAGTTGTAGTCAACCAAATGGCAGAAAGCTTGTAAAGGAGCGGTTAAGAAAAAGGTGAACTGACTTCCATTTCGTGCCATATCGTTTCCATGTGGGTTCTTGAATGAAGGCTTTGTAGGAGAAAGAAATAAAGCAGCAGGTTCACCCCTTTCAGCTCCATGTAGAATCTGAGAGAGGTCTACATATGAGCAACAAGCCTAGAGAACACTTTCTCTAAGTGGAATGCCATATCTGAACTGACATTCAAGAGCAGAAACTTTCTGCTTTGTAAAAATTTTCAATAGCTTCACGGAAAATGTTGTGGATAACTTAACTATAAAAATTGCTGAGGATGTAGATAGAGGAAAGCAAAGAGCCAACTAATTACACTACTTGAGATTGGGAAAAAACAAGAAGTTCTCAAAAGCTAAAAAATGCTCACCAGGGTAAACCTTATAAACCAGAACTTTTTGGGTATAACATTGGACGTGGTTTAGTGTAGTTGAGATAATTTCTTGTTAGATGTAACTAGATAGAGTGACAATTAAAAGAATATTTTAACAATCAAATCAAACATATACATCGAGTACATGTTTTGGACACAGGAAGGAAGTATCAAACTATTAGCAATTTCTTTCAGTTCACTGGGTACTCACTATTTCACGAGATTAAATAACCTTGGAAAGTTAGCAAGATTCCGTATCACTGTTTTAAAAAAGAATTATGTGGAGGCTCCTTATTGGATGAGGAGCACACTTAGGGCTCTTGGATTGTTCTTTTCACACCCGAGGCATGCGGCTAGCAACCAGGGTATATGTCTATTAGTCTCAATTTCAAAAGGTCGGATTTGACTCCATACCAGTCAACCTTTTGTTTCCTCACAAATAAGTCCGACTTTTCAAGCTGAGGAAGTCATTCAGTTGCCAGAATTTGAGAAGGGAAAAATAAACTCTAGTAAAGCCTTCCCCTTTTAAACCAAACCTGTACAACTATAATGACAAGCTAAGCCTTGCTACCTTTAAACTTGGAGTTGATTAAATGAATTCTTTTGTGCCATTATGCGTCAATCTAAAGTCATCTCTTCAGGAAATACACTTTATCTTTTACAACCACCTCAAACCATGCTAAATTTGTTCCAGTTCACTCTTTCATGGAGTGTTCTAATAGAACTGTATAACGATTATGAATGGAAACTTCTTTACCTTTTATGCAGGACAAGTTCTAACCATCTAACTTGCCATTTCCCCAGCGTATTCTCAGTAGGTATTATCGCTAATTATTTGCATCCATCCTCAATTCTTAATTTATCCATTCAAGTGTGACCATCCATATCTCTTTAACATATTCATTTCTTCTAGAGAATTTTAGTTTTTATGGCCCAACACTCAGTGTCATAAAGTATAGCCAACTAAATAGCCGTCTTATAGAACTTCTCTTTCAAGCTTTAAGTCACTAAGTTAGTAATCTTTCAGTTACATAGAACCTTTATGACATTTATCCATTTCATTCAAACCCGCTCATTCCTACGCATTATATCCTCTTCACATACTCCTTCCTCATTAATGATCGGAACTTAATATGCAACCCGAGCGGTGTTCTTTTCTGGATTTCGGAAAACGTTCAGAAGTATGTAGTGGTTCAAAATTCAAGATATAAGTAAGGCGCTCCTTGGCGTTAAAGAAATGAAACTATATTTACTCACTAAGAAAAAGGGTGGGAAAATGTGAAGTAGATGCTCAATGCACAATAGCCAAATTAACACATTATTATCATGGATTCATAGCCAATGCCAGAGGACACAGTCAAGCATTAAGTCTAAAGCCTTGGGAAAAATTTACTCTACCAAGTTTTGACAAACCTGCCTTGAATGCTAGACTATTATCACTATCTATTATTAAGAAAAGTGGTCTTCTTGTAAAAGGAATTATATCACATGGGTATAGTAGATTTGAACCTGCAACACAAACATTAGTTGTAAGCGATAGTGACACCAACATTTATTGTGGAGATTAGTATCTCATAATAAGGAGGAATTAGTATAGGATAGGTTCCAATTATATATATCCCTTACCTCCATTTCTGCCTGGACCTAACCACAAATACTCCTCAAAATATTGACTTAAGTCTCCCTGAGGAGTAACATGATTTTCACGCTGACATTTGTTCTGTTCGTGATGATTGAGGGATTGAGCGTAGGGCTTAGAAAACTTTCTTGATATCGCAGAGCTTTCGATTTCCGAAGTACTATCACGAACAGAATTCCCTGCATCCATCATATCAGTTGACAAGTGAGAGTGCAATTATGCAAATATCTAGGTCATTTTGAGTATTAAATTTTAGTCAAGTCAACCTGTTGCAGATAGGTATATTAACATAACACTATCTGTAGGAAGTTCATCACAAACTGTAGCAATCACCTGAAAATACATAAGAAACCAAGGAAACACAAGTAGTTAGAACTCAAGAAATTTATTCAAAATGTGAAAGAATAAGTTCATTCTTTAAATGTTGCAATATGCATCTAAACTTTCTCCCAAGACCTGATTTTCGGCAGAAATTATGAAATATAGAAGTAAATAATAATGCCAAGATTTTGAGCACTCACAGCCAATAACTGTGTCACAGATGGACGATACAGAACAGCCTTTTTAGGATTTGGAGGCAAGTTTGGATCCGTCATGCCTGCCACCAAATTTATATCAATCAATCCAGAAGTAACAGAATGATCAGTGAGAGTACGTGCTTCTGTTAATTCAACGGACTGTTTCTGATAGAAAGAGCCACTAGGTTCCCATTCCAAACATTGCAGCATTCTGAAATTGTCTAGAGTCAATTCTGCAAATTTGACCTGAAATGTCATATAGGGCAAGTTTTTCATGGAGTTAATATAGCCCCATCAGAAACAATGCAAAACCATCTAAATGCCAAATCAGTTACCTCATTTTTGTGATAGCTTGTCAGAACCACATCTTGGAACTTTAGAAGTCTCTTGGCATGGAATCTGGAAACGTACGGGAGTGAGGTTGGATGCGAATCAAACATGGCACAATAACGTAAAGGCCTAGCGTGCACTGTGGCTGTATCAACTTTTGTAAATCGAATAATTTCTTGCACCACCAGCCTCCATTCTTTGAAGTTGGTACCCTGGGGGTGGGGGGAGTCTATATTAATTGGTTATATAACTAACTGCAACAAAGTGGATTAATATTCACAATGGAAACCTATTATTACGTTCTTGAGTCAAATTACAGATGCAGGAAAAATGAGAATTTGAAATAACTAAGGGAATGAGAAAAACGAATTAGAGCATGTTGTGATTCTGTATGGATGAGACTTGCTATATGCTTATGATTTCAGTACACAGTTACACGTGACAAATAAAAACTGACAATAACGCTTGATCAAAAAATAATAAGAGGATATTCAGATTAAAAGGAGCCGTGTACATAATGAGTGGAGACCACCGCAAGAAAACTGTGTGAAAGTTGTATGCTGAAGTGAGTTCAAATATTAGTCTTATAATGAATATTGAATTCAATTTAACCTTCAGAGACAGATAAATTACAAATCGAGACATAACCTTGCAATCCATGATAAGAATCATCAGTCAATACACCGTTTTCTTTATTCAGATGCATGTTTACTTTTAACAATATTATCAGTTTTTAAAAGCAGGTAAATGACTTATTGATTGAATATTTTTCTCTTTTCTATTTCTATTTCTTGTAACTTTCTATATCACTCATGTAATCCAATCTACATGTGACCATAAAAAGCAGAGTATAATTGCATAATCATCACAGCATTTGCCTTGGTCCCTCAAGTGCCACTCATCGTAGACCTTTTGGACCATATTCAGTGATTATCATCCCCAGTTCCTCCATTCTTGAGATTTAACTAACTTTTAATGCTCTCATTTCCGACCAAACTTCGAAGCTCAATGTGTTAATGGATAAAGAAACAAAAGAGTATCAAAATTTGTTCCAGACAGTTATTATGATTTCAAATCATTAAAGTGGATACAAGAGAGATAAAAACTTCAAATCCATAAGAATAAGCAATAAATAGGTAATCTCTTGTACAAAGACGAAAGAAACAATAATCATTGCGATTCTTTGGTTCAATGAACACAGAGAATTAACGTCAATCGTCTCCACTGCTCGGGGAGTGACTGCAAGTAGGAAAAAGACATCAATAGGATTTGAAGATTCTTACACATTGGCCATTTTTAAAGTCATAAACCGCAAATCGACAAAATATCATAAAACATAGGATAAAAAATCGACGAAATATCATAAAACATAGTGAATTTATCCTATTTGGAGATTCTTGCGTGTAAATCGACATTTGGCAATTTTTGATGTAAACATTAACAATGAATAAGCAAGAGATTGAGAAAACATCATAAATCGAACTAAATTTATCCAATTTTAAAGGCAATTTAATACTTGTCTATTCTTTCTATTTTCAACACATCAACCACAAATTTACTTCAATTTGAATCTCAAGTAAAACTTCAACCAATCCCATAGATAAAAAAACAAAAAGTACTGGCAATTCGTACCCGAAATTTGGCCTTACTATCCTCGACAAGATCCTTAAACTTCTCGACAAGGAACTTCACCATCTCCGCACGGTTCAAAATCAACGAAACCATCAAAAACCTCGCGTAAAACCTCAACTCCTTGAATCTAACCCCACGATCCTCACTCGAACCTTCAAAATAATTCCTTTTAATTATAGCCTCGTAAAATATATACGCTTCGAGCAGGAAACGGGCTTCACTAGTCCTCAAGTACTGGTTAAAATAAAGCTGGCCAATTCGGGATGCGATCTCCCCAATTTCCCAGCGTTGCAGGCCCGAATTAACCAATTTAGCTCGATTCTCCTGCTGATACTTCCAGAGCCGCATGTAAGCCTTGAATACCTTATGGGAGAAGTGCCCACTTTGCTGCCCGCTTCCCCCGCCGTACGGATGCAGCGGCACGTCACGCACACGCGCGAATTTCCGTTCAGCAGTCTCCACCAGAGTCCGAAACGTCGTCGTAACTATGTTGTCCTCCTTTGACATATTGAAACGAACCCAAAGAAAAAACTCAAAGCAGTTGATTTTTCATTATATTTTTTTTTTGGGGTTCAAGCTGGGATGCCCAGTTGCTGTAAATTGCAAATTAATGATTCTAATCTGTTTGTTGAATTTGTTTGTCGAATAGAATATGGGTTTTAAGGGGCGTGAAGTGTAAGCTGGGAAATTGAGGAAAATATTCTTTTTTGTTCGTTTTTCTTTATGAGTTTCAAGGGTGGGTTCTTCGATTAACAACGGCGGCGGTGCAGAGGGGATTGAGGAGATGACATTGGATTTGATTTTGGGCAACGTGCGAGGTGGTGGGGGATTGTGTACAGTTGCTTTTTAGGCTGTGACCCTGACGTGACAGTGCAATTCCGGTGTGTGTTTTGTGTGTGAAAGTAAGAGAGAGAGAGAGAGAGAGAGAGAGAGCGCGAATGTGACTGTGTGAGTAACACGTCATGCGTCGGTTTTATACTTTTTTTTTTTTTTTTTTTTTTTTTTTTCCTTGTGCTTCTGGTCCTCCGTGTGAACGTTGGGTTGTGTGCCCGTATAATGTACTTTGTTATGATAAAATAATAATTTACAATAATTTCATCTGCGTGCTTATTTGTATTTAAATTGATTTGTGTTAACGGAAAAGTTTTAAAAACCAATTCATACCCCCTCTTGGTTAGCCGATCTTGGGTTTTCAATTTGTATCAGAGCTCAGTACTCACTTCTTTAAGATTTCACAATCTTCAGTTATGGATAACATCGGTTTTCAAAATCTTGAAGGACATTCTACAAACCGACCTCCTTGCTTTAATGGCACACATTATAATTATTGGAAGGCTAGAATGATGGTCTATGTCCAATCTATTGATTAAAACATTTGGATAGATTGAAGAAATCGTTCTGTGAGATGGTGAGAGTAAGAGAGAGAGAGAGAGAGAGAGAGAGAGCGCGAATGTGACTGTGTGAGTAACACGTCATGCGTCGGTTTTATACTTTTTTTTTTCATTTAAGCAGGCATTGGAGCCTCCCGCACGTGTTGAAGTAGGAAAGAGGAAAAAAAAAGGTTGTTTTATGAAATTTGCTAATTGTGATTTTAAGAATTGTTTAAATTGTTTTAGCTTAATAATGTCTAATTTTAAAGGGAAAATTGAGCGTTGTCTTCGACCTTCAAGCAGCATTGCTATGTCAATTTTATGTGTATTGAAAAAGTTTTCCTTCATTTAGTTTCAGCGTAGTATTGCTATGTCAATTTTGAGTGTATCGAAAAAGTCTTCTTTCGTTTAGTTTCAGCGTAAGAAGATGATTCTTTCATACATCATCATCATTGCACGAATGTCATTGCAGATTTTTCATAAGTTTTTCAATTGTTGTATTATTTGTCGGCCCTAACCTTTTTCATTCTCCACCACCTCCGACCAACCAATCATACAACATCCATGGTGCCGTTTATACCTGTGTGTGCCTTTATTCGTTTTATTTTTATGTTTTTGTTGGTAATAAAAATTAAATTATGAACAGTTTTATACCAGATTATCTCAAAGAAAATCGAGAGATTTCCAAATACGTCTTCCAAGGTCACATCAAATCCCCTCTCGTTCACGTACGCATATGTAACATTGCTCCATTAACCTTTCAAACATTGCAGAAAGTTTCCCATTGTTGCATCTCATAGAAGTCCGAAACGTGTTTCGATTCCTATGTGGCTGAGATCATCCTCTCAAACATGTTTATTGCGATAATCGTCTATATAATAAAATAAAAACCACAACATTAAGTCAATTGAACGATATAACTCACGAGATTGTTGGAACAATTAAAAACTCTGTATGTGGTATAAATAACATGTTTTCATAATAATACATTTATCTATCTCATCGAACATGACACAATAGTATAATTACACGTTTTCACAATAGAAAGAGAGTAATATATAAAATATATTTTTTCTATTTTTGACAACTTCAATATTTTATTATAAATGTTAGAATAAATACACTTCTAAATGGGAAAAAGGCAAAATGGTTTTCTTGGATGTGATTGCAACCCACTTAAATCTTAATTTGACCATTGAGCTTTATAACAATTGATTAATTTAAAAGTAAAAAATTCAACTTATTTTTTATTCAATTCTGGTTGCTTAACATACATTACTTGAAACTATTGTCTTTCTTCTTTTCCAAGGGGATAAAGTTTTGCATTCATTTACTTTTACTTTTTCCCTCTTCCTAATATCCCATTACTTAGATTTATGAAAGAAAATTGAAATCAATAAAATATCATTTCCTTCAATTTTTTTGAGTTTTTTTTTTTTTCCAACATAATGAAATCAACAAAAAAAAAAAATGAACACTTTTTGAAATTTAGGAGGGCGATTGGGCGGGGTTTGGTGTCCCTCCTTGTAGGGGATTGTTAGGAGGTAGGGACTAGAATTATAATATTCCAACTTTCACGTCGTTTTCTAGTTTAGATTAACTTTAAATATGATTTAATTTTTAAAAAAATTAAATAAATAAAAAATAAAGAGTCGTGATGGGAAATGACATTTTGCCATCCCTATCGAAACTCTCGATCAAAATTTTTAATGATAAATTAAAAACAATATAAAAAAAGGTTCTTCATCCTTTTTGAAAAAATAAAATAAAAATCAAACCTACTCCATGGGGGTGGGGTCGTGGACTTTATTATTCAACCTAATACTCAATCTTCTATTACTTAAATTAAATATTAAAGACTTCTTTATCTTTAATATCCTTCATGATGTATGTAGAGAAGTTCGGAATCAATAATAATTTATTAGCCAATCTCAAATGGCACTATACAAAAGTACTTTTGGTCGAAATCTTATCAATTATGTAACAACTTACTAGTTAAATTTGTCGTGAAATTAAAATTCAATTTGCCAAGAGGGACCCGTTGAAAATATAAATATAAATTAATCCTTTAACTTATTAGATTAATTTGTTCGATTTTAAATGACACCAAGTACTCTTGGGTCGAAATCTCATCGTATATGATACAATTTGTGTTAAAGCTTTTGTGAAAAACACAATTCGATTTTTAAATAGATTACATAATTTTTCATAAACTTTTTAAAGCAATATTCTTCTACTTTTAGAAGAAGGGTTATGCCATCAGGCGCCCCCCCAAATAGAGGGCCGCCATTCGTCCATTATGACACTCATTAGGTAAAATATTATGTACAAATAGAATTTTGTTTAGAAGAATATTTTAACAAAGAGTGCTGCTTGGTGTACAGGGACCAGTTTCACAGGTCGGTCACAGGCAACACACAAGTAGGGTTCGCACTATTTTTTTTAATACATGTGGAGCCCACCCTTTTGTGAGTGGTCTATAATACCCCTGTGTGTACTATTGTCTTGGTAATGAAGAATTATTCTTTAACAAATAACAACGCATCAAATAGCAGTATTCATCACCCCCCGGGGCACATCCAAGTTGGCAAAGGAATGGTATTGTTGGGCTTGCAATCTCAGCGTGGGGAGTTCGATTTTTGATTGTAGCAGCTGAGTGATGTAATAACCATGGAGGAAGGCTCCCTTGGGGCCAAAAGTATAAGGGGTGCTCGAACCCTGATCAACTTGGGCATAACCCGCAGTTTATCTTCGTCAGTTACTGAGGGGCCGGTGGCCCAAAAAATTAATTTGACTAAGATGGGATACCTGTGTACAAAAAAAATAAAAATAGCAGTATTCATCTACTCATTATGTATTATAAATAATTTACAACTGTCTGCTTAACTGGTGGCCATATCACCTAATCACCTGAATAATTGCTTAATTTTTGCTTAATAATTAAGTTGTTGTCCCTATGCCTCTATGATTTGATTAATCATGAAAAATTATTTTCATATAATTACTATACTCGTGGTCCTGACTCATCATTTATGAACCTAAAATGTCGTTCCATATGGAGTATATCGTACAACCTATTTATTTTTCCTAGCTACAATAATGTGACATTCTTATTTAATGCAGAAAAAGATGGTACCTACCTACACATAAAAAAATATCTAATACTATGCAACATTCTCTCCTTTATTATTCTACCTTCTTCTGACAAAAAAAATTAAAAGAAAAAAGAAAAATGACTATCTAAGGGTTCGTCTAATAGGACTTCTATTTTCTGCTTCTTGAAAACGAATTTTCCTAAAGTTTCTCTAAAAGTTCTTCTGGGTTTCAAACGCTCATTTTGACTTCTCGAAAATCATATCAGACGGACTCTAATTCGTCACAAAATACAGTTGCTACTGTCGTAACAAATACTCTACGCGTATCATACTATTACACAACCCTACATATTCATGTATTTATATCTATCACCTACAATCTAATTTATAAGCTACAATTATTCAAAATAAATCAGAAATTAAATCCAGCCAGTCCATTATTGATGTTCTACTATTATCGGATGCCTTGTATAATGCATGTTCCTTTTTAATGTTTGACTTCGTAAACTTTAATGAGGGTGCTATGTACGTGTGTGTGTGTGTGTGTGTGAACGTGATAGACATTTTGATTATTGAGTCCCCATTCCTTTGCATATAATTTCCACACCCTCGTGTCCCTCTCATAACAATCCACCTTTTTGTGCCTGGGAAGAATGCCATAAAGGGCCGAAATTCATATTGAGAAGTAGTTTTTTAGTTGGTCGACTAAAGTGATAACATAACTGAAACGAGTTCTGAAGTTTGATAATGTAAATGTGACGATTCAAGAATATAGTGATATAAGTTACTACTGAAGTAAAAGTCGATCGCAATTGGTGTAATTATCCAATCTCGTGGTAACATCAACAAACTAACAAAATGTTAAGCCACTACATAAAATTTTATTGATCGTCTAACATGATGGTATAACTGAAATGAAAAAATTCAAATTTCAGTAATATAAATGACAGGCCCTTGTTTGGTACACATTAAAATTTTCATTTTCATTCTTCTACTCATTTTCAACCACACATTCTTCAATAAAATAATATTTTCCACTACATCAATAATTTTTCCTTCCTTTTCAACTACATATTCTCTATCAATCTACTATTCTAGAATACATTATTCCAAAATAATGTGGCTCAAACAAAGTGAAATGGGTAGAAGAATGATAATGAAAATTTTAATGTGTGCCAAATAGGGGCTAAATCCTAGTTTGATCCAATTTTTTAAAACTCGTTTTTTCTCTAAAATTATTTTCATTCATAAATTTTATAGAATTCTCAACTTTTATCATCTTTTCAATTACACATTTCATAAATTTTTATCAAAAATATAATTTTTAGTCAAATCAAATAAGAATGAGGTGTAAAGTTGAGTGACAATTTGTGTCCTTTACCCTAATTGGTAAATCTAACTTTCCTCCTTTTTGGTTGAAGATTTGAAATGGCACGTTGAATACTTCACCACTCATTTGGAAAAGTAAAAAAGAGGACGATCTACTCGAGATTCAACCTCATTTTATTTCTTTTTTGATTTTTTTTTTAAAATGACAAAAAAAAAAATTAAATACACAGTTTGAGCTCGATGTTGTGCCAAGCCTAACATTATGCGAGTACACACATACACGAAAATTCTATAAAAATGAAATGAAGTGCAGCATTTGTTTCACTAAAATTACTGATTTTTTTATTTTTTTTTTAAATTCTTGCAAAGGAAAATAATAGTTTGCCCAAAACTTTGTCTTGAATGGCAAAAAGGTGAAAGAGTAGTTAAATGTCTAAAGTTTGACATCCAATGTCTTGAATTATGGCTCACAATGTACCATTTTTCTATAATGTGACAAAAAAATATGAAATTTCTTGTCCTAATTCTTAAGCGGCCATATATCCTTTCCCAAATTCCAATGAAAGTCCTTTTCTTTTGCTTTATTTGGTGAAAACTTTGTCTAATGTCTCATCTTTTGTGCTTTAACTTGGAAAAATTTTGTGTTTCCATAATATTTTCGTCCAGTATTTTTTCTCCACGTCATTTCAACATTTTAATGTACAACAATAAAGCTGTCTAAAATTTTTTTTATCCAAATTTGAATATTCATCATACATGTGATAATAACTTTTACATAGTCAAGTCAACAACTTACATGTATCCAAGCACTTGAATTATTTGGCATTACAAAATTAAGCAGCTCGTGTTTAGAAATCTTAAATTTTGCATCAAGTCTTGCACTAAATTGAAAATCATCTCCAATCCATTATACCAAAACTTATACAAAATGAATAGTGTTTAATTATTTTCTTCATTTTTTTTATTCTTAATCATTTATGTATTTGAAAAATTATTTATTTATTTTACAACTACATAAACTACTAAATAAATAATAATGTTAAATTAAAGAACATGTTAAATTTATTAAAAAAAATTAATAATTGTAGCACAATTAATAAAAACACCACAAATAAGAAAATATTAAATCATATACTTAAAAAATAGTGCAATACGTTTCGAATCCTGATATCCTGATATTATGAAATCGAAATAATATTGCAATTTAAGTCTCGAAATTCTTATATTCATTACACAAATGATCAATTAAAACATCTCGATGCACATAATAATAATAAAAATTATTGTATTAATAATGTGTAATAAATATGGACACAAATCCCCTAATCAATTTTTTTACGAAGTGAAAGAGGAGTAAAATTGTACTTAACCATTTTGCAATATGGACACAAATCCCCTAATCAATTTTTTTACGAAGTGAAAGAGGAGTAAAATTGCATTTAACCATTTCGATGCAAAATGGTGCAAAGTATGATGTCACGTTGGAGGGACTTTGCACCATTTTTTGGTACAAAAGGGTGTTTTGGTGTTTCGGTGTTTCTCTAAGAGCCATTAAATTGTGTACTTGACATAAATTTTATAATGCTAAGGGCTCTCCTTCGCACGATTTTCAAGCCTCATATCTTCACTATCTTCTTGCACCATCGTCAAAGCATCATCTTTTCTATTTTAATAAAATTCTTTCAAGTTTTCACAGGCAAAAACCTGAAGCCATGTAACTTTCTAACATAAATTTTAGTCCGTCGAAAAATTGATCTTTTCTTATTTTTTTGAAGGATAATTTTATTTGTATCGATTGGGGATTACCAAAAATGTGCCACCCTCTCACATGTAAGCGGGGCCTCGTGAATAAAGAACTCCAAATGTGTGGTCCCCACACTCTATTGTGAGTGTTGGTAAAAGATTAGGTAAAAAAAATTTATGTACATTTATCATTGTACTTTTCTGAAATATCATTTTTAAGTTCTCAAAGTTATACATCTTTCTAATGGTACTAGTGCCACTTCGGTATTTTTGGACAATCTTTAGTTGCCCATTGAAAAATTACCTTTTTGATATTCTTAAAATTTAACTAAGTTCCGATGGACAGCCTAAGTAAAGAAGCGTTAGAAAACCTCGTTAAGCTATCAGAAGCAACGATAGATTTATATCTGTTGAAATTATTTTATCATTGTTAATTCATATTCTTGTATTGGTGGCAACCGATTCAACTTTGATAGTCTAATTAGTATGCACACTGACATAAGAACTTCTCTAACATACTTCTTGTTACAAAATAATAGTGAATAAATATCAGATGGACAACTAACTTACCGTATGAACATATATATCGGATGGACACATACCGGCTGAACAAATACCGTATAAACAAATACCGATTGAACAACTAACTAACCGAATGTTAGCCAAAATATTACAGATTAAATAATTTTATTAATCACAATAAAAAAGAACAGAACAAGTAATATAAATTGCAGGAAATACAAATTCAATGAACTTTGAAACTAAGACCTGTGTGAACACAGCTTCCTTAAAACAAACTCGTCCCCTTACCATAGGTGTTTGAGGTTTAAGTTCAAGCATCCGTTTCCCAGCATACAACAAAAAACAGTAGAGTCAAAGCACTGCAGATGCTACTCCGGCAAACTGACTTAACATCTAAACAGTATCACCACCAAGACTTTGACAGAAAATGAAATTTTTTCTTGTATTGTAAGGGATGAAGATGCCTAAATAAATAGGTTGTAATGGAGAATTAACAGCAAATGAGTTATGCCATTGACCACCATTAACCCGACTGTTAATCTCTCCATTAGCACATACATAATCAAATAAGTTTCAGGAGTTAAAAGAATTTGAAAGTTTTTTTTTAATTTGAAAAATAATAAAATAAAGGGTAATTGGCGCAAAACGTCCCTACTTTTGAAGGTTTTTATGTAAAATGTCACTATCTTTCGTTTTTTGGCGCAGAATGTCCCTACCTTTCATATTCTTTGCGCTGAACGTCATTTTCACCAATTTTTAACATAAAATGCACAATATACCATCTTATATAAATAAAACAAAAAGAAAAGAAAAGAAAAATAAAGAATAAATTACAATATGCTCTTAAACTTTTAAAAAAAATGCAAATAAGTCCAAAACTTATGAAAATATTAAAAATAACAAAAACATTCTCTTCTCCTCCACCTCCCTCCTTCACCTTCACCGTCTGATGACCACATCTACTCTTCTCCACCGTTACAACCTTCGGACATTGATACCAACACAATCTCCTCAACACCCTCT
>CAIGRS010199538.1:0-13108 GCA_903798395.1 Fraxinus floribunda | reverse complement strand
GAGTACTTGGTATAGGTTATTACATTTATCATATGCACTGCACATATTATACTCTCGTGAGTGGGTTTTAACCCGTGTTTAAGATTTGAGATAACGGTTATCTGCGTGGTGAATTGACTTTAAATATAGAATGACCTTGAAACTAGTTTACCTAAACTTTTATGTATTCCCCTCAAAATAAAGATTAATACTGAACTTCAAAAAATTGAAAAAAAATGTTGTGAGACAATTTTATAATTTTTTTTGTAGCCTATATGACTTGAGCGATTAAGCCTGCAAGGTATCTTAAAACTTAGTGCCCTATAAGTCATCTGACTTTGGGTTCATCGACATAAACCTTGTTACATGGGTCATGTAGAAAGTTTAATGAAAAAGAGTCTGCACATAAAATTTGAAAACTAAAAGAAAAATATACATATACACGTGCTCACAAATAGGGAAAAAAATTATACAATTAAATATGAGCTCTTTAATTATAAAAGTTCTAATAACACTGAGTTTAACTTCATACTTTGAAAATATATTTATTTACCAGTGATTCTTTGCATGTCTTTTCTCATTGATTTAAGATTTTGAGACTTGCTTACATGAGTTTAATGACACTTTTCACATATGAATAACTTATACAATTTACTCCATCTAGGTTTAAAATAAGTTATGTGAAAGAATTTTACTTGTTTATGAAATATGCATGTATAAGTAAGTAAATAACTGTTCATGATGATAAAGTTGAAAATCTATAAAAATTAAAAAAAAAATAGTTGGTCTCGAAATTGGTAAATTTTTATTCTCTTATCACATGTTTTTACATAATTTTTACATCATTATACACATGCATATTTTTTTTTTAATCATTCATCTCTGTGTTTGACATGATTATTACTTGCATTTCCCTTGTTATTCGTAACACAAAAGAGAGATATGTGTATTTATTTTATGGAGTTGATTATATGAGTTAGGGGGGAGATTTTAAAATTTTTGATTGATAGATGACTTGGGGGGGGGGGGTCATTTGATTTATTCGCTGGAATTTGATTATTAGTATAGTGTTGTGTTTTGTCTATATTGATATAAAATTTTGTGGTTTATTTCTAAATGCATAATTCACATGATATCGCATGCTTCGGTGTTACACGTGTTTTATTATGTGTTTTATTTAATTTAGTTATATTATTATAATTTTGTTAGTTTCCTATTACTTTTCTAGTGGTAATGTGGTTTACATGTGTTTCAAGAACTAGGTTGACCAAGTATTGAAGAAGATTTTGGAAATGTTTTTTTTTGGGTAGTTTTGGACTTGTTGACTTTGAAATAAATATGATTTTGTTACGAAATACCAAAGGGGGGAATTGTTAAGTTCAAATTATAATTGGCAATTTCTTTAAGTCAAAATCATGTCCTAGTTGAATTGTATTAGGAATTTATCAAGTTGTAATCAAAGTCAAAATATGAGTTATTGAGTCCTAATTATAGTAAAAGGGTTGGAATTGGTAGAATAGGTTTTGAAGGAGTCCAAAATGTCCAAGAATATTACATATGATCAATGGAATACAATTAAAAGTCTAAAGAGTGTCAAAGAGTCGAACAAGTTATGCACTAAATTCTCAATTGCAACTAGCAACGCATTTTTCACATAGACATTAAAATTTGGACAAGATTATTTCTGGAATAATTGTAACCCTTTGAGTTATCTTTTTAACGCATTTTTAATAACTACAATCGGATATCGGAAGAAAAAGTTATGATAAAAATACTAAAAGCTAAATTGTAACCCTTTGATATATATCCTATAAACGTTCAAAAGTGTGTTGAATCAAATTAATTCCATAGAGATCAATTCTTTGATGATCAAAAATATTCATTGATTTCAAGATTCAACCAACACATATTAATTGATCCATAAATTCTTCCAAAACATATTTTGTTGATCAAGTCATATTATTTCATATTAAACCACATATCGAAATGTACAAGATCTTTTGATCAAATACCAAATCACCTAATTCTTCGGAGATAAATTGATATCAGTGATCGGGAGCTACTGCAGAAGCACAAATTTAGGAGAACAAAGGTGAGGTACCAGGAGTCGGGATCTGGCATCAGGAACACACAATTTAAGAGGGCTAATGTATAAATTAGGATTTGTGATTTGTTTTGAAAGAGCACACATCTAGTAGGATAAAGGGAGACTGTAGGAATTGAGGTTAGAAGTTCTACGAGGTAAACAAGTTTGGACCATTCAGTAAATTTGCTACAATTTATAGTAGATTATTGACTAGAAAAGTGACCGGAATTTTTACCAAGTTGAGGTTTCCCCATGATCATATTTGGTGTTATTTACTGCTTTAGTTATTGATTGTGGTAATTCAAATTTAGGATAAATTGACTTGTTTGACTAACCACCTAGAAACAATTAAAAAAGAACTTGTTACTTTAAATTGTGTAATTTCCCATGTGAGTCTAAATAATTTAAAACTTTCAAAACTCATTGCCTGAATCCTATAAAGATGTCAAAAATGCAATAAAATAGTCAAGGGATAAATTGACTCAAGCTATAGTAATAGATGCTTTAAAATCTAGAGAGTTAGAAGTTAGAAAGGAATCTAAATCTAACTCTAAAAAAGTGAGAATGTTTGTTAGAAGAAGGAGGATTGGAAAGAGAAAAAATAGCTTTCAAATTAAAAAGGGAAAAGGAAAATCAAAAGGGAGATCAAAATATAAGGATAAAAGCAATAAAAAAAATGCTACAATTAGAGAGATGTTTTGGGTGAAAAAAGAAACAGAAAGAACAGACAAGTGAGAATTAAGCAATGTTGATGTTGATCTGAATTAGATAGTCTGTATGTTATGACTATGACTATTGAAGAAACTAATAACGACGGGATATTAAACTCGGGGTATACCTTTCACGCGTGTCCTATAACATTCTAGTTTTATAACTATAAGGAGATAAAACCTTAAAATGTATATATGGGGAATAATAATTCACAAACTGTTGTTGTAATTGGTGACATTGTCATCAAAATGCATGATGGACATGTTCCTAATCTAAAAAGAAACATTATCTCTTTAGGAATTCTCAAAGATGAGGGACGTGTCTTTAAATATGATAACAATACACTAAAAATTATGAAGAGCTCCTTGATTGTGGTGAAATGACCTAAAAGCAATGAATTGTTCTACCTTGAAGGCAATACAATCTTTGTACCTGTCTTCATTGTCATTGAATATAAATCAAAACTTTGTCATAACAGAATGGGAATATTGGTAATAAGGGTTAAAAAATTTTAAGTAATCAAAAACGGTTTGAAAAAGATTAAAGTGAACCTCCCGTGTGCTAGGCAAATCTCACAAAGTGAGCCTTGAGATAGGTTCACACACTACTAAGAGATCCTTAGATTATGCCCAAGCTGACTTATGGGAACCTGAAAATCATCCCACCTTTGGTGAAAATAAATACTTCTTGTCCATTGTTGATGACTATTCCAGAAAGGTTTGGGTATTAAAGGCTCAACATGAAACCTTCTAGAATTTTAAAATCTAGCATAAAATGGTTGAAATTCAATTGTATAAAAAGTTAAAAACTTTAATAACTAATAATTATCTTGAGTTTTTTAACATTAAATTTGATAAGTTCTGTAAGAAGAATGGAATAATGAGACATAAGACTGTCAAGTATACACCCAACAAAATGGGTTTGCCAAAAGGATAAATAGGACCTTAATGAATAAGGTCAGTTCAGGACTTGCTAAGGGTTTTGGACAGAAGCGGTAAGTACTACTGCTTATATGATAAATAGATCATCATCTAGTTCTGTTGAGTTTTAAACTCCTCCGGAACTGTTGACTAGAAAGCCACTAGATTTGTCACACATTAGGATATTTTGATGTGCAACTCATGTACATCAAACTGAGGAAAAATTAAACAGCCATCCTAAAAAGGTGAAGGGTTACAGTTTATGGGTGTTTGGTGTTCAAGAAATTAAAATCATTAATAGTAAAAATGTGAAGTTTAATGAATCTGAAGTGCCATGCCTAAAACACAAAGCTGATGTTTCTAAAGAACTTGAAAATGACAAGATTTCTCCCAACGAGGGTTAACTAAATTCAACTACACTTAAATTGAGAACAATAAAACTGAAATCCCTTTAATAGTAGGAGATGAAGGGAACCCGATAGAGGTAAAAGTAGGTGAACCACATATTGAAACAGAACCTGAAAACTAAATTGACCCTACATTAGAGACCTATATACAAGATTATCAATTAGTCAGAGATAGGGAGAGGAGACATGTGTGACCTAACTTTAGATATGAATCTCGAAACCTAAGTGACTTTGCCTTATTTTCTGGTAAGGCCTAAAACTGATGGAACCTGCTTCTTTGAAAGAGCTGTGGATGGGCCAAGATCTGAAAACTGAAAAAGGGCTATGGAGGAAGAAACAAAATCCCTAATTGAGAATAAGAATTGGAAACTATTTATGAAACCTAAGAATCATAGGATTGTACAATGTAAATGGATTTACAAATTAAAAGAAGGAAATAATCCCACTGATCCTTTAAGGTATAAAGGCTAGACTAGTTGCTAACAGCTTTACTTATAAAGAAGGTGTAGTTATAATGAGATATTATCTTCTGTGATCAAATATGAGACCATTCGACCGGTCTTAACACTTCTTGTTCAATTCAATTGAAAACTTGAACAATTAGATGTTAAGACAGCCTTCTTGCATGGTAAGTTGGACTAGAATAATTACATGGTTCAGCCTCAAGGATTTAAGGTGAAAGGTGAAACTAATTGTATGTGTAAACTAGAGAGATCACTTTATGGACTAAAACAAAGTCCCAAATAGTGGTACAAAAGACTTGACTCATATGTTCTGAAAATTGATTTTAAAAGAAGTGATTATGATGCTTGCTCGAACTATAACAACACTAAGGGTGGATGTGAAATCTACCTACTACTGTATATTGATGACATCCTGTTAGCTAGTTCTAGCAAGACTAAAATCATAAGAATTAAAAAATCTTGTAAAATCATAATTTGATATGAAAGATTTAGGAAATGACACAAATATCTTAGGGTTGGTCAATAAGAGAGATGAATGAGAAAATAGATTAACTATTACTCATGAAGCCTACCTAAATAAATTTGTAACTAAATTTGGCATGAAAGAAACTAAATCTGTAAATGTTCCTCTTGCTACTCATACGAATCTATCCATTGTACACTCACCAAAAACTAAATAGCAAATAAAGGAAATGGAAAACATATGGAAACTAAACATATTATTGAAACATCAAGCTCAGCTGATGAAGAATCAGCTACAAATGAAGAAGCATTATCGTGTACCATCGGCTGATCATCAGGAAGGGGACCACCAGTGGAAAGGCATCAGCATGAATGATGATAGAGGATAACAAAATTCTGTTATGGAGCAAATGGGACCACTTCTATCTGTTAGAATATTCATGGTTGTTTTGCTGTGATTTAATCCTTTTTTTTTTGTATAAAATATTAACATAGATTTTCTTCTTCTAGATCCTTCTTATTGTATTATAAATACCACAATGCTGTACAGTTTTTATCATTCAATTAAATGGATCAATCCGTTTCCTCTTAATACATAGCTTCAACATTTTAGTTAAGTATTTCTTTTATGGTATCAGAGCTTTGAGTATAACACCACAATGGAATCAACAAATTCAGATCCAAATACAATTCAGAATGACGAGCAAAATCCAAATGCAAATCCAACACCAAACAATATCCATATTCCAAATACTAGTGACCCCTGCAGTCCATATTTCATCGGTAGCAGCGATAGTTCTGGAGCTATACTGGTTACTCACATCCTTGATAATACTAATTACTATGCTTGGGCAAGATCCATGAAAAGAGCACTTCGAATCAAAAATAAGCTTGGCTTCATTGATGGAAGTTTATCTGAGCCCATTGATCCTAACAGCCTGTTGATGGAATACTGGCTTCGTTACAATGACATAGTCATTGCTTGGTTACAGAATACCATAGTAGCTGATGTAAAATCCTGCACATTATATGTCGAGACAGCTAGGGAACTTTGGCTGGATTTAGAGCACCAACTAGCTCAGCAAAATGCTCCACGGATTTATGAGGTTAAGCAGGCCATCATCACCCTAATGCAAAATCAGGACCCTGTAAGNAGCTGATGTAAAATCCTGCACATTATATGTCGAGACAGCTAGGGAACTTTGGCTGGATTTAGAGCACCAACTAGCTCAGCAAAATGCTCCACGGATTTATGAGGTTAAGCAGGCCATCATCACCCTAATGCAAAATCAGGACCCTGTAAGTGCATACTTTTCAAAATACAAAACTCTGTTGGATGAATTAATGAACTATGAGTCGATTCCCAATTGCTCATGTGGGGGGCTGAGACCTGTTGTCGAAAATCAGCAAAGAGACTGGGTAATGAAATTTTGGATGGGGCTTAATGATTCCTTCAAGGCAATCAAGGCTCAAATTCTCTTGGTTAAACCTTTTCCCACACTCAATGAAGTATACTCCTTAATCCAGCAAGAAGAAAAGAAGAGGCAAATCTCAGTAGACCTTCCCACATCTGATTCAATGGCACTGGCCACCAGAGGAATGCTGAATGATGGGGTAAAACACAATGAAGTTACACAAAGGAAATACTACTGTACCCATTGTAAAATACTAGGACACTCAATAGAAAGATGCTTCAAAGCCAATCCTGACAAACCTGCTTGCAGCCATTGCCATATGCCAGGGCACTCTATGGACAAATGCTTCAAGATCCATGGGTACCCTCCTGGACACAGGCTATACAGAAAGGGAACTTTCTCAGCTAATCAGGCGTGCTTGCAGGGAAAGGAAGGAGCTGGAAATAGTAATCAAGTGACATTCACTCAAGAGCAGCAAGCTCAACTTCTTGCTTTACTCAAGTCTCAAAATATTCAATGCCTCACTGCTTCTACCTCAACAGACATTCCTAAACACTCTGGTATATCTCATTATCTATGTGCATATAACTACAGGACTAAAAGAAATTCTGATGCATCATGGATAATAGATACAGGAGCAACAGACCACATGGTCTGTTGCGTTTCTCTCTTCAGTTCTGTCCAAGCCAAAGTAAACTATTCAGTTCTTCTTCCAAATGGTAATTTAGTTAAGGTCACACATATAGGGACTGTACAAGTCACATACAACCTAATTTTACAAGATGTGCTTTGCGTTCCATCTTTCTCTTTTAACCTGATTTCTGTTAGAAAATTAACTCAAATGTCTAAGTGTTGCCTCATATTTTTTCCTGAAAAATGTTTTGTGCAGGACCTTTTGACTTGGAAAACGACTGGAATGGGTGAAGTGAGGTAAGGTTTATACCACCTGCTACAAGGCCAAGTTTTCCCTTCAGCTTTGGCAGAAGTTCTTTCTTTCGATTTAAATAAAAGAGCCTTGTTAGTTGCTAATACCAGGACTGAGAAGTTTGATCTCTGGCACTATCGGCTGGGACATCCATCTCGTTCTAGATTAGACTTGTTAGGTATTAATGATGTTCCTAGAAATACATATGAACCATGTCTTGTTTGCCCAATGGCCAAAATGCACAAATTACCTTTTCCTACTAGTCATCACAAATCCAAAAATAGCTTTGATCTCATACATTGTGATTTATGGGGACCATGTAGTGAAACTAGCTATGATGGGTCTAGGTATTTTCTATCCATTGTTGATGATTATACTAGGTGCACATGGGTTTATATGTTAAAATACAAATCAGATGCAACTGCTGCTTTATAAGGTTTTTGTTCCATGATAAAAACTCAATTTCAATCACAAATAAAAGTTATTAGAACCGACAATGGAGGAGAGTTTGAAATGAGAGAATATTATCACAAAGAAGGTATCATCCATCAGAAAACCTGTGTCGAAACCCCACAACAAAATGCTACAGTTGAAAGAAAACACCAACATATCCTTAATGTGGCTAGGGCTTTGAGATTCCAGAGTAGCATGCCAATGAAGTACTGGAATGATTGTGTTCTTACTAGCGTTTACCTTATAAACAGGACACCTTCACCTTTATTAAACAATAAAACTCCTTTTGAAAGGCTTTTCAAACATAAGCCTGATTATACATGGCTTAAGGTATTTGGATGCCTTGCCTTTGCATCCACCTGAGCCAGTCACAGAGGAAAATTTGAATCAAGAGCCAAAAGATGTGTCTTCCTAGGTTATCCTTTTGGAATAAAAGGATATAAGCTTCTTGACCTTGAAACAGAAAAGGTATTTATTTCGAGAAATGTGATATTTCATGAAGACATTTTTCCTTGTAAAGGCAGCAATGCATCTGAGGAGGCCAAACTGTCACAACCCAATTCTATCAATAATGATCTTCATCCTTACATTCCTTCAGTTATTTTTGGTGAAACTGAAGAAATAGAATCAGAAGCAAACTCTTCAAACCTCAATCAAAATTTTGAGACTGATGATCATCCTATAGCATCACCTCTGCCTAATTCCCAAGAGCAAGAATCAGAATCATATCATAACACCACAAATGATCACTCTGTACCTCGTAGATCCTCAAGAGCAAAAAGGACTCCAACATACCTGGAGGACTATATTTGCCAGCAGACCTCACTTCACCCACCACAGAAGTTGGAAGAGCAAAGGGGACTCATCTCTTCAGGTAAACCCTTTCCTCTCAATGCTACTTTATCATACCATAGACTATCCAATAAACATAAGACCTTTGTTGCATCCATATCATCTCACACTGAACCAGAAACATACCAAGAAGCATTTTCCTCACCTAAATGGCATGAGGCAATAAATGATGAGATCGCTGCTCTTGAAATGAATAAAACCTGGACTATCACAGACCTTCCACCCGGTAAGAAAGCAATTGGATTAAATGGGTATATAAGGTAAAGTACAAGGCTGATGGAAGTATGGAGAGATACAAAGCTAGCTCATGGCAAAGGGATATACACAGCAATCGGGATTGGATTATCACGAGACTTTTTCCCCTGTGGCCAAAATGGTGACTGTTCGAGCTCTACTTGCAATAGCAGCTGTAAAAGGATGGCACTTGCATCAATTTGATGTGAACAACGCCTTTCTTCATGGGGAGCTAAATGAGGAAGTATATATGGAGGTATCGCCTGGACACCCTAATGCAGAAAAATCAAAGGTGTGTAAATTAATCAAAAGTTTATATGGACTTAAGCAGGCAAGTAGACAATGGTATTCTAAACTTTCAGCTTTCATTATTGAACATGGTTTCACTCAATCAAAGGCTGATTATAGCCTCTTTACAAAGTCCGATGGGGATTCTTTTATTGGAATTCTTGTTTATGTGGATGATATAATTGTGGCAAGTGACAAAATGAGCGACATCAATTCTCTTAAGAGCTTACTTGATAGGAAGTTCAAAATCAAGGACTTGGGAACACTAAAATACTTCTTAGGAATAGAAGTTGCAAGATCTGATAGGGGAATTTATGTATGTCAAAGGAAGTATGCCTTAGATATATTATCTGATTCAGGAAAGATAGGGTGCACACCAACCAAAATTCCCCTAGATCAGAATGTGAAAATCTCCAAAACTGATGGAGAAACTCTTCATGATCCAACAGTTTATAGGAGACTTATTGGCAGATTAATATATCTAACTATTACCAGGCCTGATCTTTCTTTTTCAGTCCAGATGTTGAGCCAATTTATGAGTGATCCCCGAGTTGATCATTTAAATGCAGCTTATAAGGTTTTAAGATACATCAAGAAAGCTCCGGGACAAGGATTATTATTTCCTACCAAATCAGAGTTACAACTCAATGCCTTCAGTGATTCGGATTAGGGAGCATGCCCAGATACTCGAAGAAGTGTAACAGGTTATTGTGTTTTCATTGAATCTTCTTTGGTATCCTGGAAATCCAAAAAGCAGGATACAATATCCAGATCTTCAGCAGAGGCGGAATACTGGGCAATGGCTAATGTGTGTTGTGAATTAACTTGGATCAGATATCTTCTCCAAGACTTAAAGATTGATCATCCACAAGCTGCCAATTTGTTTTGTGATAATAAATCAGCTTTGTATATTGCGACAAATCCAGTATTTCACGAAAGAACGAAACACATAGAGCTGGATTGTCATCTTATACGTGATAAGATTCAAGAGGGAAGCATAGTCACTAAGCATCTCAACAGCAATCTCCAAGTTGCAGACATCTTGACTAAGCCTTTAGCCTCATTTAAGTTCTATCAACATATGGACAAGATGGGAGTTGTCGACATCCACTCTCCATCTTGCGGGGGGATATTGAAACATCAAGCTCAGCTGATGAAGAATCAGCTACAAATGAAGAAGCATTATCTTGCACCATCAGCTAATCATCAGGAAGGGGACCACCAGTGGAAAGGCATCAGCATGAATGATGATAGAGGATAACAAAATTCTGTTATGGAGCAAATGGGACCACTTCTATCTGTTAGAATATTCACGGTTGTTTTGCTGTGATTTAATCCTTTTTTTTGTATAAAATATTAACATAGATTTTCTTCTTCTAGATCCTTCTTATTGTATTATAAATACCACAATGCTGTATAGTTTTTATCATTTAATTAAATGGATCAATCCATTTCCTCTTAATACATAGCTTCAACATTTTAGTTAAGTATTTCTTTTACATATGGCTATGACTGAGGCAGTAAAATAATGTATACGACTAAAAGGGATTTTAAAGTAATTGAATTTCTTGCATGGTATTGCTATCATCTTTACTGATATCCAGAGTGCACTTTTACTCTGCAAAAATCCTATCTATCATGAAAGATCAAAACACATTGAGGTGAAGTACCATTTTATTAGATATAAAATCTCTACAGGTGAAGTTAATTTGCTTAAAATTCATACTGACAAAAATTCATCTGATATGAGGACAAAAGAGTTGGTTATTGGTAAGTTTAAATCCTGTTTATCTTTACTGTATATTGATACCTGTTAATCTTTTTATAGGTACTTGGGCGATAATGTAAGATCAGCCACTTATATACACTTAAACAACCACAGAGAGTGAGGTTGAAGATTGTAAAAACGTGTTTCTCAAAAATGCAATTCTTGGAGGCTAGTTTGGTAAATTCCCTTATATGCTCAATTGGTTGGATGGATAGCCATATGGCAACCCTTGATTGGCGCATTGGACTCAACACGGATTGTGGCTTGTTGAAGTGGATTATGAGCCGCTGCATCTAATACATGGCTAAGGTTTATTCTTGGTCAGATATGACCTTTGGCTGGTAGACATATCACTTATCTTTTGGCCCATGTTGACTACGAGGATTTTTCTCTTTATACCCTTTCAGTCTTCTTCGTCCGATCTCTAATAGTTTATGAGATTCTAAACAATAATTGTGTAACACTTGGGCATTAGTACTGCTACAGTAACTCGTGCCTAAAAATAGTGGCTGATTTGTACGTTTGTAGAGTGATTAGGGTTCTTGGGTAATTCGTGGTTAGGGTATGTGATTTAATAGATTTATTTGTAGATCAATGACTAAATCTTGGTTTGATGTAATCTGTTGACCCCAAAAAATGGTTCAACAGTGATAGGTGATTTCTTTGTTTCTTTTCATTAAATATAGTTCCCTTTTTATGTTTAGAAAATGATGGGGTCGGACCGAAGCGAACTCCCTTTATTTGGGGGAAAGATTTTTGGTAGTTTGAATATCCAAATTTTCATTACCCTTCCACAATGATATACATTCCATTATATAGTGATTTACGATTAACAGGGACCGTAGGATGAGGAGATACGTGTCTTACCATAACTTAATCTACATGTCCTGTGTCAATCACATTAGTCAGACCATAAATGCTTGGATCTTCATATCTCCGTTATAGGCCTGCGATGTGACCGCGTAGGGGAGGGGTAGAGAGCGGCGCTGAGGTGAGTGATCAAATCATGCTATCCAATCAGGCGCCTCCATGGGTTCGGACGCGTAGTTCTCTCTATCCTGGGGGTTCGGATGGGTTCTCTCCAAGCTGGGGGTCGTCCTGCCACGCCGTATCGGCTCATCTGAGCTGGTGGTGAATAAGGAGTTCCCTCCTCACTTCAGGGTACGAATTTTCAGGAGTAACATCAGTCTCCCAAGTCTAAGTATAGTTATTTATGCATTACGCGGACTTGCGTTATAGGATCACCGGTGTGAGTACTGTGCCTGCCGAAGCGTGCCTTCGTGGGTAGGACTGTCCTCTTCGTGGGAGTGCCAGGTCGACAGGTTTTGCTGAGCGTAAGGTTCTTTTATTGAACCAAGTTTTTTAATGAAGATCCGCAAGGACCCTGAACTGACTGTCCACTGGTTTTTGTAAGGGTCGATATATGGGGCCATTTACGACCCCCTTAGGGGAAAGAATGAAGAGAGAATATAAAATGGGGTGGAGGTCTCCCAAAGGGGCCGACCCTATTTTCCACATGGCTGCCTATTGTAAAAAAGGCGTGATATTTCTGGAGAACAGGTGTATGATCTTGGCCCTTCCCAAGGTCCTTGAGTTATGGGTGCATTAAATGCGCAATGATGATGTTGGTGCGGCAAACTCCATGTTTACGCGCGCGTGAATACCACGGGCTCATCCTGACCTTCGATTCTAAGACGTCATTTCTGCCTTTTAGATTGTCCCGTGTGATAATTTTACACGTGGACGATCATGATGGATGACTGGACATGACCCAATGGTGGGGGTTTGTTTTTGATTCCTATATAAAGGATGGGAATTCCGACTTTTCCCCTTTTCTCACTTTCAAGATTGTTGCGCCTTTGTTTTCCATCTTTTGACATCCGAGCCTTCATTAATTCTCTCAGCAAGTATGGATTCACTCACATTCTTGGCTATTTAATTCCAGGTTCTTGGCGTCGGTGTTTAGCGTAAGTATTTTTTTTGCTTTTTTGATCGAGTCATTCTTTGTCCTCCTCTCAATTTCAATGGCCTCGTCATCGAAAGGGGGGAAAAACGGGGGTGCTCCTAGGGTAGATATGGCTATTATCTGTGCTGAGGCCAGGATTGAGCCTATCATCCCCACAGAAAGGATCATGGAGGCGATG
>CAIGRS010199519.1:0-10435 GCA_903798395.1 Fraxinus floribunda | reverse complement strand
TCTTGTTTTTTCTTAACGTTTGTCTTTAAACTCTCGTCTCGAATGATTGGACTTAACTTCCACTTTGATCTTCATTTCGAGTCCGATTTATAATGTGTTGATTTTGACAATGCTTGATTGATTTTAACATTGAACTATCATCACTCAAAATCAATTTTAGAAATAATATTAATCTTGTTCATTATGATCAAAACATTGAAGATGAAATCAACCATAGGTCAACAAGGTTGTCATCCTAGTTTTATTAAAACTTTAGTGTCCGACCTAGTAGTGTTGTCACTGACTTGCTTGAAGAGATTTCATTGATTTGGAGTTCAGTGGCTATGAGTCATGACGATGCTTATGTCATAGCTTGTACTTTATGTCATCATTACTCTCATTTTTTGTTTATAATATACAATGCGATGCATAGGACAATTTCAATCGTTTTATGATGTTTTCAGATGACGTCTCTCATGAACCAACCTACTCGGGTGGGTCCTATGGATTGACCTGTGTGCTGACCTATTTTGGTATTCTTCACGAAGAAGATCTTTTTGCCATTTCAAAGTGAGTCCACAAGCGATCTGACATGAATTTTAAGATTTGACACTAGCAAGTTAAATTCTAGAAATACCAATTTTGAATTGAGTTTTCTCATAATCTATGCTTCCACTCTTCCTACCTAGGGTAAAAATTAAAATTAAAAATAAAAAAATAAAAGGCATAGATGTGATAGGGAAAAATTTGTCCACAACCTACAAATCTTCTCAAACTACAAAAACGATTGAGTCAAATACAAATATTTTATTTAGAGCATTTTTTAGCCACATTTTTTTTACAAAAATGAATTTTGAAATGGTGATCTGATAAAGAATGTGTGGTTAAAAAATAAGAATAAGAGAGAGAAAAATGTATTTTGAAAATAATGGAAACTAAACAAGGGCTGAATGTATTTTGGCTAAATACATCTCTAGTTCTACAAGATTTGAAATACAAAATCTAAAACTAAATCCAGTCTAAGACTCAAATGTTCGTATTGTTATCAGGGCAGACCTTGAAATTTTGAATGCCATGTGCGACATTTTAAAATGGTGCTCCTTTCATGAAATTAAAAATATATATATTTCAAAAATATTATATCATCGCAAAATTATGATGTTTAATACATGCAGGGACGGCCCTGAAATTTTGGATGCGCTGTGCAATATTTTATAATGGTGGCCCTTTCATAAAATAAAAAAAAAAAATCTATAATATTATATCATCGCAAAATTATGATGTTTAATTATTTTTTATTAAATTTTGTGAATAAAATAAGTATAAATAAAGTTCAAAAGCACCTCCCAAACTTCATCAAAATTCATGTCATCAACAAAGAACCATCCAAGCCCCTAAACTTTTTATGCAATTTCATATGAGAAAATCTTGAAATCAGAAACATCAAATACCACGTAAACTTTGGAATACAAAAAATCATGTAAAAATATTCTTATCTCATTTTTAGAAGCAGACTAACTAATTAAACTTTCTTTTCTAGCAAATCTTGTTCAATAGATATCAAAGTTAGATGATTCAATCGTTCTTATAACATGGTTGATTGTAAATAAGGTTTTAATAACTTCAATTTTGAAAAACTTCTTTCGCTAGATGCAACTATAACATTAATTATGAGTAATATTCTATAAGCAATAAATGTATTTGAAAAACGCTCCATATTTTTTCAAAAAAGTCAATCTATCAAAAGTTGTCTTTATTTCTTTTAGTGAAAGATTTCGCAAAATTTTTAACTCTTGAAGTAAATCTTTTCTGTCAAGATCTCAAAAATTTACATGTCTCGGAACAATGTCAAGATGATCACAACATGCATTCATTTGAGGTTATTGGAAATCGTTTATCATTGCTGCACGAGTGAATTGATATTTGTATCTTGAAAGTGACTGTTTAAAGAGGTTGCACCATTTAACGAATGACAATATCACTTTAGGATATCGTGCTATCATGAGTCTCGATCAATAATTTTTTTTCTGTATTTTATTGTTCTGCAATAGTAGCTGCAACTAATTTCTCTTTGACAACCTATAGTGAAATTATAGAACTTAGTTGCTATAACCGCTATAGATACTCTTATTCCTAAGTATTTTGAAAAACATGAACTATTTGATGGAAAAAATTTAAGAGATGAAAAATGAAGTTATAATTTATTTTTTTTGATAAATCTTAAATTAGTTGATGTCATTGGATCTGAAGACTTGTTCCTATAATTGATGATAAACCTATTCATAAGGAAATAGAAGACTAAACTTGTTGGAACATAAGGATTATATGTGCATAAATTATTTCTGAATTCTTTCTATTATGGGCCTACGAAGGCCCTCAACCTCATCCTCCACATGTAGACGAACTAATCTAGAGAGACCACGTGGCAAACGAACCGAATTCATGACGGACGAATTGATCCCATTACTCCGAACTAAAACGCTATTGTCCCCACTTGGTAAAAGAGCTGAACTCATCCGCCATTCACGACGGATGCAAAGGTCTGCACTCCGCATTCATTGTGCTTCACAACTCACCTTGCCACACCTCTACCAAGATATTTTGTAAAGAGTTCTCTCCAAAGTCAAATTCTTAGGTGATTGATGGGATGTGTGATAGGCTACAAATCGTTAACTCATTGCTATGTCAGAAATCATTTAGTGCTCGCTAACCTATGGATTGACAGATTGACGCCTATGAAAGGATGATCCATCCCCATATAACGGTACTCCTCTTCCTTTCTCTAGTATAAATACTCCCACACTACGATAAGGAAGGGCGGCCAGGATTGGAATCTGGGTATGTCTAGTCTTTGAACTCAAGAAAACCTCTCACTATATTTACACACATTCTCAACTACTTCCCAGTGACCACTGTATTGTCGGGCACTACTTTCCGGTTAACTGTAATACCGGCTTGACCGCCAAAGTGCTCGCGGCCACTTCTATCCCTACCAGAAAAGGCCTCGCGTGACTAACGACATGCTACCGTACACAAGGAGGAGTATACGTGAAGACTTATTCTGTTGTCCATGTGTCGAAATCAGTTTTCGGGGTCAATAGATTGACGCCGTCTGTGGGAACATAACTGTAACCACGAGTACCCCACGAAAGAAAAAACTTATCGAAATATTTTGTTGATATTCCCTCTTGAAAAAGGGATTTGTTCTTGAAGAAAGAACGAGTATAAGTTGTAAACTAAGTCTTCATTATTTGGGAGGAGAGAACTTGCAACTCCAAACCAAAGAGTTCTAGTAACGAAGAAGTGAATTCGAAGAGAGTGAGGGAGATCTCTGAAGAAGAGATCATTTAGAATAATGTCACACACCAACGGCTCCATCATCGATATTGCAGTGGCGGTAGAACTATTTCACGACTAACGGCATGACTACTAACATAAGGAACATTGCAGCCTAAAACGTAGTCATATAAGAACTCCTCGTGGAAGTACAAAATCAAGGCGACTTCCATGTACATCAGAATCCTTCGCAATCGGCCCACGACTGAAGAGCTGAAGCGAACCGAAGAACTCATCAGAGTCCACAAAGAGAGGCTCCGGTAGAAAGAGATGTGGGAACAAACACTTTCAACTACATTGTCCTCCCAGCTGATGAGGCCCAAGTAGGGGGAGATAACTTCCTTTCGGATTATGAAAAGAGGCCTCAAAGATCTGCAAGTGTGTTTGATCAGATCGGGCGAATGCGTAGAAATAGAGATCAATCCACCCATCAAACAGTTCTCCCACAAGAACGTATGCAAAACTAAGAAGTTTAGCCTCCCTGCCTAGGAATAGGTGAGAGAGACGAAACCTGGTGGATTAGGAAAATCGAGGTGGAACATCACTTCAACTACCTCGTCCCTTGGTAGATGGGAACGATTTTGACGAGACGTGTCGGTTTTATGAGCTTGATGATGATGACGACAACCTTACCTTCTCTAGGGAACTCTGTAACTTTTCTATACCACATAACTTTGTTTCCCCAAGATTCCTAAGTATGAAGGAAAATGTGATCGAGAGAAACACCTCAACAAGTACAAAATGCAAATGAATCTTCAAGGAGCTTTGCTAGGTTGGCACCTCTTAGCATCAGAAGGTGGCCAGACCTCAAGAAGACATATTTGAACCAAGGAATGAGGGAGATACACCAATCCAACGCCTCCAGTATATGAGGCAAGCAGTAGAGAAAAATGTGAAAAAGTTACCTCGTCCATTTTACTGATGAAATAACCTATTACGAGCAAGTCACGGACAAGGAAGCCCTATAAGCTCTGAAGGGAGGTTTGAATATGAATACAATGTTTTGGAGAGACGTCCAAAGTAAAAACCTCTTTGCCTATGACGAACGGGTAGAAATGATGAAAGTTAAAATTGTCAATGAAGAGATGATTGATCATTGAAACATGGCGGCACAAGGACTTTCTCCACCCTAGAGACAGATCGGTAGATGGCCCACATCACAGATTGTGAACTCTAATGGACTCAGGCCGGATATGCATTGGCTCTCACTTCTGGACATGCGTTGGCTACGACCACTTTGAATGCTATACCAATATTAGCTTACGAAGATGTTGGACCTAGTGGTAATGATGTAGTTAGAAATCATGGGAGACCCTCTACCTTTAAGATAGAGGAAGAGGCGGAAGGCCAAGAAATAGGCCTCAAGAGGAGCCATGACCCTATTGCACGTTCCACCATTTTTCATGGCTGTGATACAAGTGAATGTCGGGAAGCTACTAGGTCTACAATGAGCAACAACACTAAGGAGAACAGTTGAAAGAATGAATCTCCGAGGCAGAACTCGCCAGAAGGGTCGAGACGAGGCGACACTCACCTCGGTATGATAGGAGCGAGGATAGGAAGAGACCTAGAAGTGGACAATGAACCATGAGAGACCTGGCTGCCTCAGATGAACACCAACCCATTCGAGAAATCGACATAATCATTGCGGGACCACACATAGGGAGTGAGTCCAGAATTGCACAAAGGAATTATACCGAGAGGCCAGGGATCCGCCTGTGCCATCTATATAGTAAGACATTCCCAAAGCCCATGCTAGTAGACAACGTGAGTTCTATTAATATCCTATTCGGTTTCCCTTATGATAAAATGGAGGTAGACCATAAATTCATCCCTATGACTTCCCCCTTGTACGGAGTTGCCGGAGATAGCATTGTTCTAAGAGGGAGGATCACCCTAGCTGTTGAAATGGAACCATGCCTCTAGTAGCACACCACTTCATGGAGTTCTTGGTAGTTGGCCACTGGTCTGCATACCATGGAGTGCTAGGAAGACCAGCTTTGAAGGAGTTGTAGGCAGTTACCTCCATCTACCACATATGTATGAAAATCCTCACTAAACGAGGGATAGCCATCGTCCCAGGTGATCAGATGGGCTCAAGGGATTGCTACCTCAACTCCTTGAGAAAGGTTGAGCCACGAAGAGTAAACATGGTATTCCTCGATACTAAGATGTCTAAAGCTCCTGAAGAAAGGCAACCCCCTGTACAAGGGGAATATGTCGAGATAGCGGAAGCTTTTTTGAAGGGCTGACCTAAAAAGGTAGCCCTGGATGAACTATATCCTTGAGTTATTGAATCCGAATTGCAAACTGCTCCAATAGAAGAACGGGAAAGCATTCCAGTAGACCCCCAAGATGCTTTTAAAGTCCTGCGGGTCAAAAAAGATTTGGGAGAGAAAACAAAGAGATAGCTGAAGGACTTTCTCTGCAAGAACACAGACGTCTTTGCATGGAAACACGAGGACATGATCGGAATAGACCCGAAGGTTAGTTGCCACCATTTGCAAATTGATCCAGTCGAGCCCCACACAAACAGAAGAAGAGGGCCTTGAACGTAGAAATGTATGAGGCTTCAAAAGAAGAAGTAGAGAAATTAATCAGCAATGGCTTCATTAGGGACGTCACCTATCCGAAGTGGATATCCAATCCCATGCTGGTAAAGAAACACAATGGCAAGTGGAGAGTGTGCATTGACTCCAATCTCAATCAGGCTTGCCCAAAGGATAGTTTTCTACTTTTCCAAATATACCAATTGGTAGATTTGATCATTAGACATAAGTTGTTAAGTTTCATGGATGCTTATTCCGGTTACAATCAGATTCCCATGTACCCGAAAGATGAGGACATCAATTCATTCATCACGAATAGAGGACTATATTGTTACAAGGTGATACCCTTTGGGCTAAAAAATGCCGGAGCCACCTACCAGAGGCTGGTCAACAAGATGTTCGTCAATCAGCTTGACAACATGTTCGTGAAGAGCCTCCAAGCCGAGGAGCATGTGAAATACTTGGATGAGGCCTTCAAAATCCTGAGGAGATACCAGAGGAAGCTAAACCCTCTTAAGTGTGCGTTTGGTGTGGCATCCAGTAAGTTTCTGGGATACATTGTAAATCAGAGAGGAATTGAAGCGAATACAAAGAAGATTAAGGTTTTGATTGAAATGAGGTCGCCTCAGAAGCCAAAGGAGGTACAACGGCTTACGGCAGGGTAGCTGCACTCAATCGCTTCATATCCAAAGCCATTGAGAAGTCTTCCCTTTTTTAAGATCCTCAAGGGAAGATGGGAGGGGGGGGGGGGGGAAGAAGTTCCAATGGACACCAGAGTGCGAAGAGACATTACGGGCACTGAAAAGTTACATTGGACAATCCTCCTGTCTAAACCAAAGATGGGCGAATCGTTGTTGCTTTATCTAGCCGTGTCCAAAGATGCCATCAGTTCGGTTCTCATATGGGAAGAAGAGACGCACTAGTTGTCCATTTACTACGTGAGCAATGCCTTGGTACCAGCAGAGTTGCTCTACCCAGACATGGAGAAGCTTGCTCTTTCCTTGATCACCGCATCTTGAAATTTGAGGCCATACCATTCACTATTATTGTGGATAACGTCCTTACCTTTTTTTTTTTTTTTGGCATTTTCACCCTTATTTCCACTTTTTATTGCTCAAAAGATTATTTTCATCCATTTTATCAATCAAAAGTTGTGAAATGACAAATATATCATTTTGTTTAAATAAATTAAAAAGAAAAAGAAAGAACTAATTGCAATCATAATCCCAATTTTTTTTAAAAAAAAGTGCAAATAAGTCCCAATTAAATTATTAAAAAAGTAATTAGCATATAATATCCATATATTTCACTATTATTGTGTTAATATCTTTCATTTGTGACATTTTTATCCTTAATTACATATTTGATTGTGCACATATGCTAATTACCCTTCAAATTTTAAAGAAATAAAAATTGAGAGCTTCGTTATTTTGTAAAAGTTAAGATTGAACATCTCATTAGTTGAATTAATGTATTGTTGTTGCAAGTGTTAAAAAATTTAATTATGGTATGTATGAGAATATAACATAACTGAACTGAATGGAATCGAACATATTCGATTTCATAATTAAATTGGACCGACGATTCTATTTACAAAATACCAAAAAAAATAAAAATGGTTTGATTCAATAAGGCTCTCTTTAGAACCGAATTGAAGGAGAACCGAAACGAATATCATTGGAGTGGACCACATCCATCCCTAGGAATTTATGTGGGAGGTAATCGGTTCGAATCACATGGTACACAAATATTAAAAAGTTTATGATTGGGCATTAGGCTTCTTTAATTAAAATATCTTTTTTATTTCAATTATTTTTGGAATTATCATTTTTGGTCAAGCTAGCCAGTAAAAACAATTCATAACAAGAAAATAGAAGTTAAAAGGCAGTTATGGGTGATTTATTGAAATAATAAAAAACCTCGGTGAATCACAATTATTTCTTATTTAATTTTAAATTATTATTGTTGGAAGTTACAAATTATTATTATTATTTTTTTTTTTTGACTATATATCTACTTCTTATGCTCTTTGCAACAAAAATAATTTTTATATTATGTAATTTAGATATATTCAATTTTAGTATTATTATTCTATTTTTTTTAGATATTGTTCTTGAATACTATTGAATATTCTGTAACCACTTGTGATTGCTGCATGATTGATAGGATTGTTGTATTTTAAGAGTGACTGTCCAAAGCGGTCACAATATTTAATTGCAGACAATTTCACTTTAGAAAATCATGTTGTCACTTGTCTCGATCGTAAGTTTTTCTTTCTGCATTTTATTGTTCTGCAATAGTATCTTCAACTAGTTTTTCTCCTACTAGTTGATCGAGGTGGTGGAAGTGGCTGGTCAACAGGGTGAAGGTGGGTACGGCGGTTGTTCTAGGATTTGGGAGTGATGGCTGTGAACTTGGCTAGCGAACATGGGTGGGATGCATAGGTGTATGGGGAAGTTTGGAAGTTGGGATAGTTCGATGAACCAGCTAGTTGGTCTTTGACTTCGAAAGAGTTAGTCAGATCTATAATCGTACCTAAAGGTCGGACACATTTAGTTGACAAAGAAAACCAACCTTTCCATTTCTCTAATCCCGCTAGGACTCTGCCTGTTGCACACCTGTAGTTTAGGCAAAATGAGATTCAAAATTTCGTATTGAGAATAATATGGATCAAGCAGAAAACGACAAATATATTTCAAATTTGAGATCAAGAGCAAATTAATTTTCTTTCACTGAAAAGACAAGGCAGTTTTATTTGCATGTCCTGATTTAGTTTTGGGTAGTTTACAAAAATATCTCATTCCGTGCATAATAATTAAAAAGTGTCTAATTTTGATAACTCTTAAAAATAATCAAATTTAGTATTAAATTTGATATTATACTCTTAATAAAAAATGAAGCATTTTTTCACTTAATTTGTCACGAATTTCGAGATAAAGAAGTAGATTCAATTCGAAGCTACATTAAACCCTATTTATTTTGATACTTCATTTGTGTAGAATGAGATTCCATTCCAAAAATAAAAGTTAGGGGTGAACAAAATGACCAAATCAAAATAGAACGAAACCAAACCTAGTAGTTCAATTCGGTTCTACAAAAAAATTAATGGTTATGGTTATTAGAATTGAGAACCATTTGGTTCGATAATAGTTTTAGAACCAAGAATCATACCAAAAACCAAATTCAATATTTAAATTTTTTTATTTTATATATATTTACAAATTAGTGAATCACAATTTGCACAAAAAATTCAAAATTCCTGAAGACCATAATTCATTTTGGAGACCTAGATGTTGTTTCTTTTCTCATTTTCTCTACTCTTTAATTTATACACCGACTCTTAAATGGAGATCAACAACCATCACCTATCGTCTATCATCGCGCTCAACTACCATTGTCATATGGATTTCTGAAATTGAAGCCATAACCTTCGATTCTTCAGTAATGAAATTAGAACCAAACCAAACCAGAACCAAATGATTCGTTTTGGTTACATATCTTTAAAAAAATCATTTGATTCCATTATAAAAAAACTCCATTGATTCGTAGTTCAGTTCTCTTGAAACCAAAATCAAATAGAATCATGTCCTCTCCTAATGAGAGTTCTCTATATTTTATAAAGTTCTTAACATTTGAAACATAGTTTTCAATATTTAATACCATTGTCAATGCGAAATATAATATTTATTGTGATTTGATATGTGTATTTTTGAAATAAGTAAGGTAAATTATGTGTCAAAATTTTATTAGCCAACAAATTTTTTAATTATTGTATGCACATTTTTGATTTTTTGTCCTTAGCGTGGAAATTTTAAATTGTTAAAAAGGATATTTTGGTATAAAATATTGTAAAATGGACATTAAACAAAAGAACATGTGAAAGTGGATACTTTTCTCCAAAGTAATCATTAATTTGGTAGATATCATGAAATCATAGTCCGGGAGTTACGGGCGGCGGAAAAAGTTGTTTAATTTTAATTGAATGGTGTGACTTTTGGGTCACCAAATTAAAATTTTTAATTGAATAATTGAACTTTAATTTAATTATTAAGATATTAAACTTTGATTTAGTTCAAATTTCATTATTCGTCACTTGTCAATATCTTTAAGTTAATGAAACTCGCTTACATAGCCATTCTACAGTGAATCATTCATGTAATGGCGCCACGTCATAAAATGGATAAATAACTATTTTTATTTTTAATATAAAGATTTTTCCATACCTTCATTTTACTATTTCGTTTCTAAAGTGTCACGTAGCGATAGGTAGAAGATTAGGCCCCTATTTAGTGGGGATTAAAATCAGATTTTAATAAAAATTAATGAAATTATAATTGAGAGATTGTGAATTTTATAAAATGTTTAATTAAAATTAATTAATTATTTTAATTTAAATGAAAATTTATCTGAAACAGGAAATAAGTATAATATACATGATAATCACGAAAACTTGAAACTAACAGATCCTTTGCCACCTCTGTTTATTCAAAATCCCTTTTTCTGGTCAAAGGATCACTTAGGGTCCGTTTGATTGGTAGTGTGGAAAATGAGTGGAAAGAAAATGAATTTTA
>CAIGRS010199516.1:0-12535 GCA_903798395.1 Fraxinus floribunda | reverse complement strand
ATTTCTACCCAAAATCATTGGTCAATACCTAATAGATTTGTGACAAGTTGAAAAGAAAAAAAAAAAGAAGAAGACAAAATTATTTATATAATTAAAAATTATATTGACCAATAATAACTTGACACGATATATACTACTTATTTTAAAAAGTATCATGTCAATCATGCATTAAATGCTCACTTATCCCTATTAGTGGGTAAATAAAACACTTATGAAATGTCTAGAAGTACACTTAAAGTGTCAAGAACATTATGAAATGTAGAGAACTCTCAGGTTCAGAACGAAATCTCATTCTAAGCAAATGAAGTGTCAAGACAAACATGGTCCAAATGTCGATAACTGCTTTTAAAATGTCGAGAACTCCATGAAATGTCAAGAATAACAACTATTAAACATAACTTATCAACAAAAACAAGATTTCAAAGAAAAATTACATTCTACCGAGAATTGTGGAAAGGCTAATCGACTGCAAATTTGGATGAGATTAAACTTTTCGAAATGAATTATATGACTTTTTTATGAATTGGAAGCATATAATTATTTTTTTAGTGTTAATGACTTTTCTGCATCATCTTTTTCATTTTTTTTCTCAAAATTCTTGGTCAATACCTAATATTTAATAAAAACAAATGAATCCATTAGATATTAGCTAGCATTAGTGTAGATTTTCATAAAAGCTACTTGTGTCTTCTCAAAATTCGTGATAAATTGAAAAAAAAAATTTGCTTCATTTTTCATTGAGGGTATAAGAGATAAATTTGGTATCAAATTTGGCCATTTTACAAGATTTATCAATATTAGACACTTTTCAATTGAAAAACATGGAATTGATTTGTTTCACATATCTGTAAATCAGGAATGTTTTGTTAGTTAACGTAGGAATGTGCATTTTATATAGAGTGTGTTTGATTGATATGAAAAATATATCCTAGAAAAGAAAGTATTTTCCTTATTTTGAGGAAAACAAAATCATACTCCCCTAAAGGAAATATTTTCTTTAAAAATAAGGAAAATTAGTCATATTTTTAAAAGTTAGAAAATGTTTTTCATGAAAAACATAGCAATCAAACACTTCAAAGAATGAATTTTGGTGGAAAAGTAATATTTTTCATGGAAAATAAATACAATCAAACACACATTTAGTAGTTGTCATTTCTTCACTACATTATAAGACATACCGGAAATAAAGAAAATATGATTTAGATTGATTGGGATTGCGATAGGTTGATAATGATCCTGTAAAATGTTGTTATATTATATGATTCTTACATTTATTTCATATCTGACATACTCTATTAGCTATGTGTTGCATTTTCTTACGATAGAATCGTGATGAATTAATTTGGAGAAAAAAAAATGATTAATTTAGTCGAGTTTTGAATTTTGGTTATACTCATGTTTGATATCAATTTAATTCAAAGTCAACAATCAATTTTAGCCACATATTTCATGAGCTCTACAACTTTTCAATAACATGTTTAATTAACTTTTATCAAAATCTACTAAAATCTGATGTTAATCCCTTCTAAACGGAGGCTAAGAAAATGTAATTATTAGTCTTACCTTAAAATATGGCATTTGTAATTTTTTATAAAATGTGTGGTTGAAAAATAGGATATTGATTATGCGATCCATAGTGGATACTGATATCGTTTAAATATGTCGTACAAGAGAAATATTTAGCTTAAGAATGATATAAATTCTAAATGAAACATGAGAGGTTGGACATTTCTGATGTTTTAAAATTCCTAGGAATTGTACACGAACTCCTTTGGCAACTACCACCATCTATAAGCAAAAGGTTGGTGCAGAAAAAAATTAAAATAAAAAAATTCATCCACATTTTTTATTTTATATATATAGTAAAATGAATATTTCAATTCTCTTTTAACTTGAATTATGAGTCTTCATTTTTCTTGACACTTGAGTTTCAAGAAATGGTTCGATAAAATTATAAATCATTAAAATGTAAAAGGCACCTTTGGCTTATTTAGGGGATGGACCAATTCTTTCGTTTATTACTTTCACAAGGAAAGAGAGTTTTCTTTCATTGAGTCTATCCATAATGTTGTTCACAACACGATTGAGCTCGTACATTCACAAAATCATCAACGGTCTTATACTATTTCAAACATTTGAGTCTTTTAGATGATAATATTTCATGAAATACGAGGGAAGAATGTTGAAATTTTTGCACGTGAGATTTACATGACATATAATGATCCATTTGAACGAAAACCCTCGAGTTCAACTTTTAAAATATAGCTTTGTATAATATTTGAGTAAATAAATAATTTTAAGAAACCTAATATTATAATATTAAAAAAACTTTAATAAAGCTAATTATATATACACCTTTAGAATATGATTAATGTCGGCACTATCTAGCTTGTTGATACTAAAAGAATGGAGGAGAAATGGAGAATTTAAGAACAAATAATCCACCTAACTCCTGCTTTCAATTGCCAACTACCTCGCTACATTGTCTCAAAAATATTACTCTATCAACTCAATTTCGTGTGATTAACATTTTCACTATATAAATTATAAAGATGTATTAATAGAATTACAAATAATTATAAACGAAAAATAGTTTATAAATACAATCAAATTATTATAAAAATATCACAGAAAGTCGAGAAAAAACTACGTAAACCATGGAAGTATTAAACCAATTCGTACAACTAAAAATATTTTAAAAAAATTGCTCGCAAAATATTAAGGGTGCGTTTGAACCACAATATTTTGGAAGAATGTATTCTGGAATAATAGATTGATCGAGAATGTGTGGTTGAAAAATAAGGAAAAATTGTTGATGTGCTGAAAAATATTATTTTATTGAAGAATGCATGATTGAAAATGAAAATTTTAATGAGTAGGGAATAAATTGTCATTGCATGAAGGACAACTACCCCCTTACAACAACTCCCCTCCATTTCCCGTTCCACCAAACACCCACACCCACACACTCCAAGAATATATTGTCAAGAATCTTTTATTCTGGTCTTTACCTATAATTATTGTATCCGATTGTGACAATTTTACTCATAAACATTTTTATTTTATTCCAAGTGGTTTGCATATTGTTGAACCAATTTAACAGGATATTTTGAATAATAATATTTTACTTTGTTTAATAGGCTATAATATTATGTAAATGTTTTAAAGCACTATATTATATCAGTGGGAAGCCTACGGATGTGCAAAGACGGAATTAAATAGTATATCTATTTTATCAAAAAGTCGGGCCTATCAAACCCAAACGGTTAAAAACAGCTTCAAGACATTACTGTCAATATTAATTACAAGATGCCTCCACGTGTCCATTATGAATACCATTATATTATGGGCTATGTATCCATAGCATAACCCCCTAAGGCATATGCCTTTCTTACTCGAAATTATTCTACATGTACATCGGAATTTACACTTAGGTGTACATAATGTTCAAGTATCATTTCATCATTGAAAAGAATGTAAATCCTGATATACATGTAACAATATCCCTTCTCGCTATTGAGGTTCATTTGTTTTCTTTTTTATGGCGTTGCACAAATAGTGGACATGACAAATTAGCAACTCTTATCTCATTGGTTTTTTTTTTTTTCTTCTCTTGATTCAGTGTCATATGGCCTCCATGTTATATTTACTGTGTTTGGGCTTCCAAAATACATTGTAAGATAAACCATGAACATGGAACAAGCACCCAGTGTAACGGCCCGAATTCGAAATAGCCATTGGAAAATTTATACTAGTAGCACTATTTTAGGGTCGAGAACTCTTTTGTCCTCCTTTTAGACCTTCACCATTTTTGAGTTTCACCTGCTTAAAAAGTCAATTGCTACTATTCTTAATTCAACCAAAAATAATTTCTATATGCTATAATACAAGTTTATACATTTACATGAATGCTATAAGAAAAGGAGTACACCACTAGCTCCATCAAATGAGGCTACCCAAAACTAGTAGCCCAAGTAATTCACAACCTATTTTAGGTATTTCTAAGCCCATTGCTTCAACTTTTAAAGCTAAACTCAATCATATGCTTATTTTGGGAAGAATTATTTGGTGGATTACTTGACTTACTGTCGTGGAGAAGACCAATAAGTCTTTCGATGTATTTGTTGGGAATGAATGCAAATAAGTACAAAATTGTCTTGTGGATTGCCAAAGATTTCTTACTCATTCAAATATCTGCTTCTAAGTTTGCATCATTCAATGGAAGTCAAACTATTGATTTCTTTAGGAGTTCATTGAGTACAAAGATGGTTGTGGTATTGATTTAAACAAATAGTTGGTTATAAATGAACAAAGGACCTCTAGCAATTCGTCATTATTTGGATAAGGTAGAGACAATGGATGACTTAAAGAAATAATTACATATAATATATTCTATCATTATGCGGAGAACAAGTCATGTATTAGAACATGAGATATTGTGCCATTCAATATCAACTGAGAGGTTAGTACTGCATTGTTGCAATTGTTTTGGGTAAATAATATATAGAAAATGTGTTTGCTATTTATTTGCTTGCTTATAGACTTGTATGATGATATTAAGCTCATGCATCATCCGATTAAAAGGTAGGCTTATGAAAAAAAAAACAATTAGCTGCTATAACTCTATATTGAGAATGTTTAGGATGTTTTTTTTTCGTTAGAGTTAGGCTACTTGTTAGGTTTTTTATGTAATTGATTATTCTGTGAACAAAAAGGACTAGAGTTGATATGTTGTAAAAAGTCAAGGAACAGTGTGAAATTGGTGAAAATTGTGATATTTTAGGTTTAGAGTTCGAGAATTAGAAAGAAGGAAAAAACGGCGTGGATTTTCATTAGATTTTCACCAAGGCTTGACTCGAGCATCAAAAATAGAAACTTCATCGTTCGACTGTCACCTCACAATCGCTCGAGTGACAACTTGTCACTCGACAGTCGCTCATCCTTCACTTAAGCGACAATGCTATCCGAGAATTTTTTAATTCGTTTTTTAAAAGTTTTTCGTCCGGCCCATTCATTCCCTAACTTACATATAAATACTTGAAAGTCTCGGAACGTGATTTTCGAAGGTTAATCATTGAGCAAACATATTGATTTCATATTCTCTTCATCTTTTGAGATTTCAACCTTCATTCTTTTTAGCAAATTGTTCTTGGCCGTGAAAAACATCAGTTTCACAATCCAAACACCAAAATGCTGCTTCCTCCATATCTATCAGAGTCTCATAAGATCAAGGAAAGGTGACTAGAGTTCCAGTCATTGAAGAACGCGGTTTCTTCGTACATTTGCAGGAGATAGACCATTCCACAAAGTTAAGAGTTGCTGCAGGAGAGCGCAATCTTGGAGAGATTTGAAAATTGCAGTTGGGAATTGGTGCATGAGCATAGAATCTAGGAGAGCTGTTGAAATTGCAATCAGGAGATCAAATAGTACGTGTTGCCATCTAATGTGGTAGACTGTAAGTTTAAGCATAGTTTATAGTGGATTTTTGATTGGCAAAGTGCTCGGAGTTTTCACCCATTTGGGTTTCTCCGTGATCAATTCTTGTGTTTATATATTGCTTATATAACTACGGTATTTCAACATAAGATTAATTGAATTGCATGTTTAATCATTTAGAAAATTATTAATTAGTGATTTGTTGCTGTTTAATTGCTAAATATTTTTAATTCCGTATAATCACATATTCATCCCCCTCTAGATGTTGTTAGGGTCGAACTACGTATTTTTAATTGGTATCAGAGCCTTATTTCGATTCCTGACCCTTTATTAATTCTAGATGAGTCAGTCATTGTTAGTGCATGCGTTATTCGATGGAAGCAATTATACTTATTGGAAAGTTCAAATGAGAGCTTTCCTTAAATCTTTGGATGAATGTATTTGGATTAGCGTTCAAATTGGGTGGACTCCACCTTCAACTACTATTGTTAATGTACCTACTGATATTTCACTATGATCTAAAAATGATTTAGCTGAGTATAACGGGAACAATAAGGTCATCCATGCCCTATTCATGGCTGTGTTTGCTCAGAAGTTTAGGAGAGTTTCAATGTGTGAGACTGCTAAAGAAGTATGGGACATTTTTTTAACAACTTAACATATATTGAACTTGATTTTTTTGGTTGTGATCAAGCATGAGTGTATTTGATAAGTTGTAACATACTTTCCATATCTGGCTTAGGTTATTTATGGAGTACTTTGGACTCTACCGCTTGTGTGAGATTTGAGATGACAGTCACGTGTTAGTAGGGTGACTTTGAACATGAATTGACCTTATTTATTAGACCGAAGCTCAAGATTATTCCTGATAAAAATTATATACAATAGAGGAAAACTCAATATCTTATGTTCCTCTTCGAAGCGTATATGACTTGAGCAATTAAGCCTGCGAGATTTCTCATAACCTGGTGCATAGGGTCAATTGACTTGGGTTAATCGGATTAAAACTCGCTACATGGATCATTTTAGTCGCTTAATGGGTAGGAGCATGTACTTAAGATGTAAAAATATTTATGAGCTTCCATACTTAAAGTTATGAAATAAAACATACATGCTACAAGTCAGGGGGAGAAAAGAAATAATCTCTACAAAATGAGCTTTCATGTATATGTTCTAATGTGCTTTACTTGGTTTGATTTTCATAAGTAGATGAATATCGTTATTGTCAGTGATGTTAAGCAAATCCTTTCTCACAATATTAAGGTTTGGAGTCCTACTAATAGAGGATTAGTAACACTTTACACATATGAGTCACTCATACAATTTACTCCATGATTTACTTGGGTCAAATGTGTGGGAAAGTTTATTGCTTATTGGTTATACTTATGCCCGTTAACACCTGCATTGTTGGGTTGTTGTGTGTTATTTCTTGGTCCCTTGTCATTTTGTGACAAAAATGAGAGTAGAAAAAAAAACAGAAAACAGAAATGACACTTTATTGCATTTTGCATTAAAATGCTAGTTTGATTTAATATGATAAATTTTTGACTCAAAAGGCATTAGTTGATATACTAATCAGTTTTGTTAGATTAAGTTTTTGATGTTTTGTAGTATCGGTTTTTCATTTTAGTATGTTGGGTTGCATTGGTATTATATCTTAGTTTAACATATGATATGAAACTGAAAAAATGCATTATGAATTATAAACTGCCTAAGTCACTTTTACACAGTGAACTGCTTGAACTGTTTTTACACTTAACACTATTTCACATACATTTTACGCTGAGTATTTGAATTGTCTATTTCAGGAAACAGGTACTGAAAAATGAAATGCAGAATTCGTTCAAGATAGTTATTAGTTGTTTTGAGTATGTAATCTTATTTTAATATTGTCTTGACTTAGATTGTAGTTTTGTCACAGAATGCCAAATGGGGAGTTTTTTAGGTATTTGATGTTATGTAATTGGCTATTCTGTGAACAAAATGACTAAATTTGATACGTTGTAAAAAGTCAAGGAATAATGTGCAAATTGTTTTATGTAATTGGCTATTCTGTGAACAAAAAGGACTAGAGTTGATATGTTGTAAAAAGTCAAGGAGCAGTATGCAATTAGTGAAAATTGTGATGTTTAGGTCTATAGTTCAAGAATAGGAAAGAAGAAAAAAATTAAGTCCCTAATAAGTTCTCAAAAGACAGATGTGAGAGTGATACATCTGTTGGTGAGGATGAATAAAATTTCATAGCCTTCACATCAATAGCTACGATTGAATCTGATAAGGAGATTGATAAGGTTGAAAGTGACGAACGAAGTGAAAAGTTCGAGGAAAAATTTGAGGATGAACCTAATATTCACGAATCTTATCGTGAACTATTTGAGAAGAGTCTTAAAATTAAAAAGGTCAATAAAGTTGTGTTAAAAAAAGGTTAATGATCTTGAAAGAGAGAAATAAAACTCATAGGTGACCTTCAGGACTCTACCGAAAACCTATGTGAGTTTAAGCTTGTTAATGAAAATTTGGAAGCAAAAGTTAAATTCTTAACAAGTGATCTTGAAAAATCTAACACTCAACTCCAATCATTCATGAGTGGTTTGCAAAAAATTGATGACTTGTTATGGATGAACAAGCACGCTGGAAATAAGCATGGTTTGGGTTACGTTCATAATGATAATATTACTGTAAGTACACCCAAGACCATGTTCGTCTCGACCACTAACAAAGCTTGAAAAATTGTTTATCCTGAACCAAAGGTTAAACATGGTTTAGGATCGAGACCTACTAGGCAATATAGGGTTAATCGTCCTACATATCGACAACAACCTCCGAGCAGGTTTGAACCTAAGTTCATTCCCACTTGTTATCATTGTGGCGCACTAGGACACACAAGACCTTGGTATCGTAAACTTGTGACTAGAAGTAAAATTCAGGATTTCACTAGTAAGGTTAACTTCCTCACTAATCAAGTTAGCCACTTAACTGAGATGATGATTCAGTTAACTAAAATCACTTCTAATTCTAAGAAGGCTTGGGAAAAAAAGAGTGACCTAAAAGGTCATGAGATTGATCGTGCTCTTAAAGGTAAGAGCATCCTTATTTCGCCTTGATTAGTTTTTTGGTGCATGTTCATACTTTACCATTATGTTATGCATGCATCATATGTGTTTGTTTGTTTTTTTTTTTTTTTTGTTATTGTTATTTGCCTTTATTTTATTGTATGTGTGTTTGACATTTTTTTTGTATACTTAGTGCATTCATGCTTTCTTTTAAAAAAATAAATAATAATAACATTGAATTTTTTTTTTTTAAAAAAAAGGAGACATTTTTTTTTAACAGCTTAACATACATTGAACTTGATTTTTTTGGTTGTGATCAATCATGAGTGTACTTGATGAGCTGTAATATACTTTTCATTGCTGACTTAGGTTATTTATGGAGTACTTAGTATATGTCTCTTCATATATCATCTACACTGCACACATTATGATCTTGTTAGTTGGACTCTACCCCGTGTGTGAGATTTGGGATGACAGACACGTGTTAGTAGGGTGACTTTGAACATGAATTGACCTTATTTATTAGACTTAAACTCAAGATTATTCATGATAAAGATTATATACAATAAAGGAAAAGACTCAATATCTTATACTCATCTTCGAAGCATATGTGACTTGAGCAATTAAGCCGGTGGGGTTTCTCATAACTTGGTGCCTATGGTCAACTGACTTGGGTTGATCGAATTTAAGCTCGCTACAAGGGTTATTTTAGTTGCTTAATGGATATGAGCTTGCACTTAAGATGTAAAAATATTTATGAGCTTTCATACTTAAAGTTATGAAATAAAACATATATGCTAAAAGTTAGGAGGAGAAAAGAAATAATCTCTACAAAATGAGATTTTATGTATAAGTTCTAATGTGCTTTACTTGGTTTGACTTTCATAAGTAAAGGAATATCGTTAGACAGTGATGTTATACAAGTCATTTCTCACAATATTAAGGTTTGGAGTCCTACTAACAGAGGATTCGTGATACTTTACACATATTGGTCACCTATACAATTTACTCAATGATTTACTTAGGTCAAATGTGTGGGACAGTTCATTGCTCATTGGTTATACTTATGCATGCTAACACCTGTATTGTTAGGTTGTTGTGTGTTATTTCTTAATCCCTTGTCATTTTGTGATAAAAACGGGAGTAGAAAGAAAAATAGAAAACAAAAATGACACTTTATTGTATTTTGCATTAAAATGCCGGTTTGATTTAACATGATAATTTTTTGACTCAAAAGGCATTAATTGATATACTAATCAGTTTTGTTAAATTAAGTTTTTGATGTTTTGTAGTATCAATGTTTCGTTTTGGTACGTTGGGTTGCATTGATATTACATCTTAGTTTAGCATATGATATGAAACTGAAAGGATGCATTATGAATTATAAACTGCCTAAGTCACTTTTATACAGTGAATTGCTTTAACTATTTTTACACTTAACACTGTTTCACATACATTTTACTCTGGATATTTGAGTTGTCTATTTCCAGAAACAGGTACTGAAAAATTAAATACAAAATTCGTTCAAGATAGTTATTAATTATTTTGAGTATGTAATCTTATTTTAATATTGTCTTGACTTAGATTGTAGTTTTGTCACAGAATGTCAATGGGAAGTTTGTTAGGTTTTTGATATAATTGGTTATTCTGTGAACAAAATTGACTAAAGTTGATATGTTGTAAAAAATCAAGGAGCAGTGTGTAATTAGTGAAAATTGTGACATTTTAGGTCTAGGATTCGAGAATGGAAATGAAGGAAAAAAATACGCGAATTTTAGCTAGACTGTCGCTAAGGCTTAACTCAAACATCAAAAACAAAAATTTCATCGCTCAACTGTCGCCTCACCTTCGCTCGAGCGACAGTGCTGTCCAGGAATTTTTAATTCATTTTTTAAAGACTTTTTATCTGCTACATTCATTCCCTAACCTACATATAAATACTTGAACGTCACAAAACATGATTTTCGAAGATTGATCATTGAGCAAACACATTGATTTCATATTCTCTTCATCTTTTGAGATTTCAACCTTCCTTCTTTTTAGCAAATTGTCCTTGGCCGTGAAAAACATCAGTTTCACAATCCAATTACCAAACTGCTTCTTCCTCCATATCTGTCAAAGTTTCTAAAAATCAAGAGTGTGTGACTGGAGTTTCAGTAATTAAAGAATGTGGTTTCTTCGTAATTCCACAGGAGATGGACGATTCCACAAAGTTTGGAGTTGTTGCAGGAGAACGTAATCCAGGAGAGCTTTGGAAATTGCAGTTAGGAATTGGTAAAGGATCACAGAATTCAGGAGTGCTATTGGAATTGCAGTCAGGAGATCAAATAGTACGTATTGTCGTCTAATCTTGTAGACTGTAAGTTTAAAAATCTTTTATAGTGGATTTTAACTAGCAAAGTGCCCGGAGTTTTCACCCAATTAAGTTTCTCCGTGATCAGTTCTTGTGTTCATTTATTGCTTACAAAACTGCAATATTTCAACATAGGATTACTTGAATTGCATGTTTAATCATCTAGAAAAATAATTAATTAATGACTTGTTGCTATTTAATTGTTAAATATTTTTAATTCCGCATAATCACCTATTCACCCTCCTCTAGGTGTTGTTAGGGTTGAACTACGTATTTTCACTACTGATTTAATTTTATGTATTCACTGGTGTCAAGATAAGAGTTTCTTTACGTTGTAGAGATATTCAAAATCAGCTAGATATGGATAAGTAGGATACGTAAATAATTTATCTAATAGATATAATGTCTATAAACTAAACTTGTACCTTATCTTAAATGATGTAATTCCACTTATTTGCATTGCCTCTTTCTATATTTCAATTTTTTTTTTTACTTAACTTGGAAATTTCTATAATTAACTTTCACATTACTGTCTACTTTAAATGTCTATTTTTAAATGTTGTTAATTGGATAGAACTGCTAATATTGTAATGTTGTTGGTGCTAACATGATGATAATAGGATTTGTTCAGAATAAACAAGAATTGGAAATATGAAAATATAAGAACAAAAACACAAAATTTATGTGGAAAACTAACTTGGGATAAAACTACCCGCAGATGAGGATAAATTCACAATAACAAATATGGAGAATTACAAAGTGTTTTGGATGATTTTCTCAAGAGGTTTACTCTTCAAATATGTAATACAAAGAATAGCCTAAATATGGCGGTGTCCTAATATAACAAGCTTAACAAATAATGGAGTATTTGAGATAAAAACAAGTGTAAAAACTGCCAAAATCATAAACAGATTTCAGCCGGATAACACCACCACTCGAGCGCTTGGCACACAATTAGCGAACGATGGAGTTACTAAAATTCTAGCTCGAGCGCTCCCTTAACAACTAGCGAGTAGCTCTCCCGCGATTTCTCCTCCTTATCCGTCTTTGACTTCTTCAAGGTGTACTATCAACTTCCAATAGAATTTAGGTCACACCCAGACTCTAACATGATGAAACTCAACTGGTACTATTTTTTTTTTATAACTCATATGTCCAAGTTTCTCCCGACTAATCCTGAGAAGTGGCGGCATTCCCCCCTTGTTTGCCACCCGGTTTAATCAGGATGTGGTCACAGTTTATACACACTTGGGCTGGACATTCGATGGTTCTCCTCCCTGTGGACCTCTGTCTTCCAACATAAATGTTGTCTTCCAACTACCGTGGATATTCGAACATTTGATGCTTCGTAGAGACCCCTCCTACTTTACCACTGCGCTATGCCCNTGGACATTCGATGGTTCTCCTCCCTGTGGACCTCTGTCTTCCAACATAAATGTTGTCTTCCAACTACCGTGGATATTCGAACATTTGATGCTTCGTAGAGACCCCTCCTACTTTACCACTGCGCTATGCCCGTGGGGGCAACTCAACTAGTACTATTGATAATAGAGCTAGTTGTCATTTCTGTTGTAAATAATAGTTTGTCGTCATTGTTGTTGCATTGCCATGATTAGTGAAAGTATAGAACTTTGGCTTGTATTCATAATAACTTTTGTTTTGGCTTGTAGTGGTACTAATGTATTGTTTTGGC
>CAIGRS010199511.1:0-16441 GCA_903798395.1 Fraxinus floribunda | reverse complement strand
ATATTAAATATACAAGGACATAATGACTCATAATTAAATTTATAAGGTTAAAATTGGTATTCAAAAGTTTCTCCTCAATCCACACTTTTAATATATTGTAGTTGTAGATCGATAGATTACTCGAGTACTTGTTTGGTAAAATCTTACTAAAATTTTATAATTTTTATCATTTAATACCACATCATGATTAGTGATAGATAGCATTACTCTCTCAATAGTAAATTATGGTGTAGTACTATAGTGATAGATAGCATTACTCTCTCTCTCTCTCTCTCTCTCTCTTCTTTTTCTTTTTTCCTTTTTCTTTTTGTACACATAATTAATTTCTATTGCGTCTCACTTAATCAATGATGGTAACTCCATCCAATTGTGTCAAAAGTTATATTTTGGGTTCAAATAATTAGTCATTTGATAAGTCAACAGCATTAGTAATGCATTAAAAATACTCTTAACTTAAGTAGGTAAGGATTTTATAGTTGATGGTTGAGTTTAACAAACTCTTAATGAAGTTTAGTACAACACACAAATATCTTAAATGTAACATGAATGATAGAATAACTTTATCTATGTAAGTAGGGGTGGAAAACTGATCAAACCAAACCAAATCAAGCGATTCGATTCGGTTCTACAAAAAAAATATGGTTATGATTCTTATAACTGAAAACCATTTGGTTCTAATTTTGGTTCGGTTCTAGTTTTAGAACTAAGAACTAAACTCAATATTTAAATTTTATTATTATTATTATTATATATACATTACAAATTAGTGAATTATAATTCACAAAAAAAAAAGAAGTTAAAATTCAATTGAAAATTAGGACAACATCCTAATTCATTTTAGAAATTCAGACCTTAATTTATTTCTCATTTTATCTCGACTCTCACATGGTGACCAACAACTGTCGCATGTCGTTTACCATCGCGCTCAACCACCACTGTCGCATGGATTTCTGAAATTGAAGTCTCAATTTTCGATTATTTTTCCTCAAATGTTCTCTCCTTTTTTCTCAATCAGTAAGAGACCTAGAATCAAATCAAATCAAATCAAACCAGAATCGAAGGCTTGGTTCCGTATCTTTAAAAAAACAATTTGGTTTCATTATAAAAAAAAAAAAAATCATTAAGTTATGGTTCGATTCGATTCTTTTGGAACCAAAACTAAATGAAACCAAATTGTTTTTTGAAGGAAAGTATTTTCTTGTTTTTAATTCCAATCCAACAAAAAGCCCAACTATTGTTAAAACTTGAAAAAGAAATAAACCAATAAAGGGGTTAGTTACATAAATAGAGAAAAATAGGGGGTGAATTGACAACTATAGGATTTTAAAAAATATTACACAATATACAATGTATAACAAATTCCAACGTGTGTATTTTTTTGCATAGTTACGATGTATATATCTTAAAATTATTGTTTAAACTCTATGTTAATCCTGCTACAATATATATGTAGTTTTTCAAACTTGTAACTTACACCTCGCGTTTTTCTTCTTACAATATGTGCAATTTTCTGAAATTGTAGTTTACGTTTAATATTAATTCTGTTACGATGTATGTAATTTTTTTTTTTGTACTTCTTCAAGTCAAATCAACAATAATGATTAATTATCTTACAAATTCGGCACCTGTTTGAGCCACATTAAAATTTTCATTCTTATTATTTTACTCATTTTCAACCACACATTTTTCAATAAAATAATATTTTCCATCACATCAATAACTTTTTTTTTTTATTCAATCACACATTCTCCATCAATTTACTATTCCAAAATACATTCTTTTAAAATAATAATGTGGCTCAAACATACCCGATAATTGTCTATTCACGTCTTATTTACAATTTCTTAATCAAGTCATGTTCCATTGTTAACTTTTCTCTATGTAAATTATGTAATGTCAAATATGATGAGGATATATACATATATATGCATCGTCTACTGCTTGAAAATTGACATATTACTTGTACTCTGTGTCGCTGCCCTACCGTGTCTTAACCCTAACCATAAACATCCATCCTGTAATTAATTTTTAATTGAAAACTTGGTCTAATTGTCTCAACCACAAATTTTGGTATGGATAATATTGTAACTTAGCCTAGCAATGTGCTAACACTTCGTGTCAAGAACATTTGCTTAAAATGCACTCACCTTAGTTAATTGCATTCTTATTTCTTTATAATTAAATTATTTTCTGAGTGACTCAGTTTAGGCTACGTGTTTTATTCTTAAATTTTATTCGTGCACCACAAACCTTATTATATACGAAATCATTCTGTGGCAGAAAATATTAGAACAACCATGTGCCAATGTCACACTTCATGAAGCTACAAATTGAAAACCGTTTGCATGTAAATAGTTTTACCTAACTATGAATATTTTGTATTTGTCAATAATAATTAATCATAAAATTAATACACATGTTGTTCCAAGTTTGAGATTTAAGAAGTTTATTCGTCTATGTAGATTTTTTTCGTCGATGTATTCGTAATACCTAGTTCCTATGGCGTCTTATGTAAAAAGATTTAACGTGATATAGGTTTAATATATCGAAAAGTTGGGCCTGTTCTCTTTAGCATTTTTAAGTAATTTTTTTTTTCCATTTTTCAAAACAGTGAAAACGCGTTTTCTTTCATATTTTCGAAAACACGTTTTTGAAAATAAATTAAAAATTTACAAAGAAACCCCAAAATGACAAATTTGTTGTTTTGAGTGTGTTTTCAATTATAATCAAATCAAAACTTTCAAAACGTCTTTTGTGTGTTTTCAAAACCATTTTTCAGAATGTCAAAAAGAACACATTTTCAACAATTTCAAAATGAACACTTAAAATACAAAACTCAAAATGAATTGAAAACTCAAGACACAAAACTAAAACACAAAGAGAACAACTCCTAAAACTTTGCTTGAATCAAGCACGAGAAACATATCATCAGAATATACGAAGTGATCTCAATCAACAAATCTATGAAAGAACATAATTTGAGCTAATTAAAGCTCTAAAATACCATGAAAATAAGCTCCATCAGAATGAGTATAATAAATTTAAATAAGACCAGTTAACCTAGGTTAGATTTATCTTGACGTAGCACTTAGTAGTGTTGAGTACATCGATAAGTTAAACTTTACTTGATCAAAATATACAAAGTGATCTCGACCAACAAATCTCTAAGGAAACACAAGTTACGATGCACCCGAGTTTGAGCTAATTGAAGCTCTAAAATACCAAGAAAAAAAAAGGTCGATGAGGGCGAGATAGTTAAATTTAAATAAGAGCAGATTAACCTAGGTTAGAGCCAAAACTTGCAAAGCCATAAATTTAAGAGAGTCGTGGCCTCGCTCATATAATCTACTCTCTCTTAAAAGATAGACTTTTAGGATTACTGTTTATTTGTGATTCTACCTCATACATTACTGTTCCATATGTGGATAAAAAAAACATTTAGAATACTAGCTGTATATATTGACTTTGGAATACTTTAATTCTCAATGAGTCTTTTTGTAGTCGGTTCTACGTGAATCTTTTTGTAGTTGGTTAATACTTTTAAAATTGATTGAAAAGTATAACTTGGAACTTTTTTGTGAATCTTGATCCAGCTGCAAAGCAAGATTTGTAGGACTAGTTAAGATCATTTAGTAGGTAAGACAAATATATGATCACATGCTTAGAATTTTTTTTTATTTTCCTAAGGCTGAATGCCGATATGTATCATTATTAATCAAGGGTTACTCATGCATAGTTAAAAAAAATAAGAGTAAACCACTGATCAGATCTCTTCCAAATTAAAGACTGATATGCCAGCCAGTTTAGCCATTCAAGTAAAGGCTGTCAATGGGGTCTAGATTTCAATCAAATATATTCTCAACTTTTAGGGCATAGATTTGGTTAGTAGAAAGGTATACCCCCATCTCATCTCTCAAGTACCAGTATAAATTATAAGTATAAAAATTAAAAAGTTAAATTAATTGCAAAGCAAGAAAATAATATCACTAGTAAAAACTAAAAGGTACGTTTCAAAAGAAATTCTATTTCAAAGACGTACTTCTTCTTAAAACTCATATTTTGTCGTGTTTTTGGGTGAGATCAAGAATGAAACAAAACTGAGTAGAATCTGATTAAAATTAAAAAATTGACCGTTATTGTTGACTTTTATTGGACGAGCGAGACCCAATAAAGACTATATTTTCTGATCGAATACGCGCTTAATAAATTAATTAAAAGTTGATAGGCAGTGAATGCACATTTCATATTAATTTTTCCTTTACATTTGAAGTTACCATTGGTCGCATATCAATCAATTTTTATGTCATCTTTTGTCCGTTACAAAAAAATTAAAATTGAAATAATAACGAGTTTCATTCAAACCGTACTTTTCAATTCCAAAATTGTAGTAAAACAAAATAGAGTGTCAAAATGAAGACTCGTAACCCTAAAACTTTTAGGGGCATATGCAATATATATAGGTGTACAAAAAGGGAGGATCATTTTAATAGTTAATAATGCTACTAAATCGAAGCTTTAATCCAAATAGAAGGAAATAAAATATGAAGCTACCTTTTGAAATTAATTGAAGAATGAGGAAATCGAGAGCAGATATCGAGTGGAGATGTGCCAGCTCCTCATAACAAATTCAGAGCCATGTGGGGTGCCTATAATTTCTGCAATCTGCCCTTTTTAATTCCAACTTTAATTTAGTCATATTTAAAAAATGTGCAAAAATTAGATATCCACACATCAAATGCTATTATGCTAGTATAAATTATATATGTGATAATGTGAATCAACCATTCAAAAGTCGACCAAATTAACATATATTCTCTCTCTCTCTCTCTCTCTCTCTATACTGTCTTGTCCTTAACTCTCTCACTCACTCACTCTCTCATCTTTGTTTGATGAACAACTTCATTACCAAAGGAATCAAGTTTGAGTTCTAGGTAGAGGTTAGTTTTCAATTACTCTTAATTTCTGTTTTGTGCATGAGATGGATTTATGTTCAATTTCTTCGTCATAATCTTGCTATGAATAATTTATTTTATCGTCAAGATTGATCTCATGAAGATATTCAATTCTTAAAGATAGTGACAAATTAGCGTAGGAGATGTAGTGTTAAATGCAAGAGTTATATGCATTCATTCCCTTCATTTTTAATCGGAGTTATGGTAGCGTCTTGGTTGGTAGGCAAGTATGTCAAGTTGATGAGTGATTTCGTAGATGAATTCATTCATTCATCCTTCAATCCACTTCAATTAGAATTTAGAAAAATGAGTGGAATGGGAAAAATTTATTTGCTGAATAGTCACAATAAAGTAACCTTACCAAAGATAAGATTCTAGATGTCTGATCACTAGTTAATCGATTCTTAGTCGACATGAAGAAGACAACAATTCTTCTTATTAGAAATTATTGTTCAAAAACATGAGGTTCGTCTGATAGGACTTTTACTTCTTATAGAAAAACTTTCTTGATTAAGTTATATTATCTTAATTTTATCTAAAAACTCTTCTAACCAAATAAAGTACTTTTAGAAATTAATCAAACATTTCAAAAGCATCTCTTTAATCTTATAAGCAGCTTTTAACTTTTTAAGAACTCTACCGAATGAACCCGTAGTTGTTTAAATATACTTTCACCATTACACTTCTATTTGATTTTTTAACAATTTATTCCTAAATCTAAATTTCTCTTTTTAACATGGAGGAAGAGAATTGGTGGAGTCATTATCCAAGGTTTTAAAAAAAAAAAAATGATAAAATAAGAAACCAATGCAAATAATTGAGCAATAATTGCTATGTGTAACAATTTGTAGGACCAGATTGCTTTTTCGAATGAATACATTTTTATCCACTTCCTAAAAAAAAAATGGCATTTGGACCAACAATTAAATTATATTATGTAACCCTACCTTAGTCATAATTACAACTTTTGGTCTGCTAATGAATTAAAACCTTCAAAATCAAACAAAAATAAGAAACAATACAAACAATGGCTTGCCCACGTCCACGTGCACATGTTTTTATTTATATTTCTTCTCCAAGTTTCTTGCCAATAAACTTTGACCAATATTAAAATAAGAACAAGGTGGACCCAGCAACTTTGCAAATCAAGTTGACTACTACTTCTATGCTTGTACCCTAGCTACTATGTAGAACGCATAGGGCATGTTTGGCAAAGCTTAAATTTTATTTGAGGTTCAAGAATGTGAGGAGCCAACGCTCAATAGTACTTTTTTTTAATGAAGTGTCGTCAAATTTTACTTGAGGTTCAAGAATGTGAGGACTCAATAGTACTTTTTTTTAATGAAGTGTCGTCAAGGAGGATAAATGACGGAGGAGGTGGGACCAGCGGGGTCGATAGAGCCCACTGAATATGAGAAAATTAATTTCTAGGATATCTTACTTTTTTATTTAACATTTTTATATATTTTGTGTTTAGAAAATTTTCGTATTCTGAATTCGTCACTGTTGGTTGCTAATACTTTCTCGACGTAGTCAACATGAAATCAACTCTCGATAACTCGTTTTACGTTAGCATAATCTATCCTCTTTTTTTTAAAAAAAAAAATTGGATAATTACATTAATATGTTAATTATTTTAATGGGTTAATTATGTTTTCCTCTCACTTGCCGCTACTCGTGTGGTACACAGCGTGCATAAGCGATTGACTAAAGATTAATAAAATAGAATTGGACTGAAATGAAAATATTTTGAAATTTACGTGCTCTTCCCGTACGTACTAGGAAATCCTATCTTGGTCAGGGCTATTTTAGTACAATTATTCTTCTCACGTGCACTACAGCGTGTGCTTCTTGGAAATTCTTATTCAAACAATAACACAAAATATAAGTATTTTTAAAAAAATTCAGAAATATTTATCAACTATATTTTAGATTTTTCGACCACTCAAAAATGGTACGTAATTTGTAGTAAACGTCGTAAGAAAATTTTACATTAAGTTTCTGTTTGATAGACCACATTTTCCATGAAAAATGAATTTTTTTTTTCCATTTTTCAACTTTTGTAGTGTTTGATACGCAAAATTTTCCCGAAAAAATATTTTTTGTAGTGTTTGATAGGCAAAATTTTCCCGGGAAAATATTTTCCAACTTTTGAAATTTTCCACCTTTGTGAGCAAAATAAATTCTTGATGTTTTGGTAGGAAAATATTTTCCAACTTTTTAAATTTTTTTTTTTTGCAATTGAAAAAAATTATAGATACAATGGTAAAAAAAGTTTCACTTTTATTGACAATTTTCATGCAAAACAAAGTCAAACGAATGGTATTAGGTATGATTTTTTTTGGCAATTAGAACAAATTCTAGACCCAATGGTAGAAAATATTATCACTTTAATGAATAATTTTCATAAAAAAACGAAGTTAAACGGATACCAAACTTTCAATATTTTTTATGAAAAATTATATCAATCAAACACAATTAATTACAATTCCCAACAAAACAATTTTAGGAAAATCTTTTCCCTATAAAACATTTTCTTTCCACCCATTTTCCACATTTCTATCAAACGGACCCTAATTATAATTATCGCAACCCTTCTATATTATCATAGATTGTGACCGATTACGATTAAATGAAGACATAATTGAAATTTGGATAAATCTCCCTTGCCAGAAAGGGGGTGCCGGGGTTAAACCCGAGTGCCTCCCTATTGGCTGGGGGCCTGACATTTTTTTGACAAGGAAGGGGCACCCTTGAAATTTTGTAATAGAAAATAGTTATTTTTGTTTGAAATCAAATAAATTGTAATAAATGAATGGTGGAATATCCCTATACTAAGTCCAAAATGTAGAATTCAAGAAATCCACAATTAAAAACCAATGGGATTCTCATAATTGTACATGCACGATGCATTCATGCTATTGAATTATTACTATATGATCTTTGGATCCCACGCCAACATTTGTGTTCAATAAATATATAAACGTTTTTATAAAAGACATTGTGGATATCCCACATTAATTTCTCGTTCGAGATTTAGGGGTTGATTGACAATTTTTTTTATAAACATTGTAGCAATTTTTGATAAATGCTGATGACATGTATGACTGAAAAGTTGATAAAAATCGTGAATTTAATTGATTGAAATTAATTATTGACTTGGCGTCAACTTTTTAACCATTCTCAAGTAAGAATTAATAATAATAATAATTGGTGATAAATTGCTTAAGTGGTATTATTTTGAAGAGTTGGTTAACCTTTGAATTCTATTTCCTTTGTGCACAATGATATTATGCAATATTGTTGCTTGCAATTCTTCTCGATACATTTTGATCAAAGAAAATGAATCTATAAAATCATTATGGTCTAAATTTGAAATAACAAAGTTGGTGACAATACGGCCTTCAGTCATCATGAACTAAGAAATTAGTCACGAAATGACTTAACTTCCGTAGAAAAAATAAAAAATTAATATACATACATAAATGTTTCCCTAATTTTTTGCAATGCATATACTACTTATATTTCATTTCGTAGAAATTAATTATTTAAGTTAATAATTTAAGAGATATTCGACATTCATGATATGTTTATAACATTGATTAGAAATTATTTCACTCAATATATTAATAAATAATTCTTTTATTGATAATATATTAATTTCTCTCAATCTTAATATTATTATTTTACTAAGTTTTTACTATAGGCTAAAAATGGCAGCCGGCCGTCACTTTTATTCCGCAGGGCTGTAAACGCAACTACTGGCTACTGCACAGCCTGTAATGCATCTTCCCCTGCATTGTATCTGCTTATCTATATTGTCTGCTCATTAATATTCTCAATAAATTATTTTATTATTACATATATGCGATACCATCAATGATTTTCAAGAGTTATTCTTTCTCCAATTATGATCTAACATGCATTACAAATTTTCCCCATTTTTTATTTCCCATTTTTTTTTGTATTCTTGAATTGCCTAAATTGAAGTTACATGTGCATCCATGTTCGGTATCTTGAATTAATCTTGTCCATTTTAGAATTACCTGAAATTTCAATGTGTTTCTAACAGCATTTGTGAGGAACCCTTGGACTTGGTAAAGAATTTAACTTTGGATAATTGCTGGTGTTGCTGTCGGGAAATTTATAGTACTGCAGCAGCATTTTCTGGGTTGCGCCGCCAATGCGCTGCCGAAATTCCCCCCATAACCACCATTGAGTTCGCAGATCTCGAGGCCAATTAAATATAGCTCAAGCCTAGGTTACAAAACGAACCGATTCGGCCCTTGATAGTGAGGTAGCTAACTTCTATATAATAGTATACTTATTTATTGTTGTGAAATTGGATTTTCTTCTAGTTGTTTATATGAAAGAGTGGTTTTTACTTTTCTTCAGCTTTACGCCATTGCCAAGTAAGAATACGGAGAATTTGGAAGAGTATCGACTCTATGGAGAGGGGTTGGTTCATTTATATATAGGTTTAAAGGGACTTGACTGTTGAAAGGTGATACAGACGCCACGATTAAAGGAGGGTCGGTGATATTGTTGGGATTTGCTGTTTAACTTTGATAAACTCAAGGTGCACTGAAAGCATTTCAACCCCTTTGGTCTGTCCGTTTGCATTCGTTTTGGATTATTTTATAGCTTCTTGCTGTGTTGGGATATGAAAGTATCTTATATAGTATGGAATATGAGATTGGTACCTAGTACATAGACATGCTTGTTGGATTATACACTTATATTAAATCAAGTTTTTCCGGAATTGCGTGCTTTGGGCTTATTGCCGGGTTTGGCGTAATTTAGGAGGTGAGACTCCATAAGTGAATGTGGATATTTGAGTAGTAAAATAAAGGGCTGGAGTGTTCATTTGGAAAAGATATTAGTTAGGGAGAGGAGAGTTTATGGTTTAATGTTGAATTCTGGCCCCAACGGCTTTACAAGATATGCCAATTGTTGATGAAAGAGAAGAAGTTTTCTTTGATACTGTAAATTACTTGTCATCCGAAGAGTCTGTTGTAGTGGAAAAAAATCTGGTGTGTCGTGATATAGGGTATGAGATTTGGCTGAGTGCGCCACAGAGTGTCAAGGAAAGAAGGGAAAATTTCTTGCATAGAATGGGTTTTGGTGATCGAGCATCCCTTGGTGAACCAGAGGCAATGGGGTTGGAAAGGGTTATGGAATCTAGTGGAGCTGCTTCCAGTTCGAGCGTATTATCTACTTGTAGCACAGGTGACAATACAGAGTGCGACAGACAGGAATTGATTGGTGAAGCAAATTGTTCAGTTGACGATTCTGACCACGATTGGTTGGATGATATGACCATTGATGTGGAGAGGGAAATCAATGAGAATTACCTCTCTGAGGAAAAATGTAATAATGGGGAAGTGCAGGCTTGTCTACAAGATTGCAGGTACGTGGATAAGAAAGAGAAGAAAATGATGCGCTGGTGGAAAAACTTCACCCAGACAATGAGGAAAAGCCGAGGTACCAACTTATCAAAGGAACTAAAATTAGGTACTAAAGCAGGAAATGCCACTTGGGTGAAGATGGAACAAAATAAGAAGCGGTGCATGGAGTGCTCTGCTGTCTATGTTGGACAAGAAATTAGCGCACATCATGGCCGAATCTGGACAATGAAGTTTAGTCCCGATGGCCAATATTTGGCTAGTGGAGGTGAAGATGGGGTTGTTTGCATATGGCGTGTTAGTTCCATAGATGCGTCTTGCGATACTGCGGAATGCAAGTTTGGTTGCCAGGACATGGAAGGTCCATCCAGTTCTCAGAGGAAAAAGTCAAGTCACCCGTCAGTCATCATTCCTGAAAGGATTTTCCATATTGAAGAGGAGCCATTGCACATGTTTCATGGCCATACCAGTGACATTTTAGACATTGCATGGTCCACAACTAATGTAAGTGAAAGAGCTGCTAATTAACTATTCTACACGGGTACATCTTATTAGTAGCTGAAATAGATTTTTGACTGCAGCATCTTCTTTCATCATCAATGGACAAAACTGTTCGTTTATGGCGAGTAGGCTCTGATGAATGTCTTGGCGTTTTCCATCACAACAATTATGGTATTAGAAAAATGCATTTTACAGATTCTTTGATTTTTGTAATTGCTTTATGATTTTTATGCTATAAGGCCTACCATAACTCCAACCCCCTTTACAATCTAAACCCAAAAAGAATGTCTTATTTTCATAATGCTCAAAACTAATGTACCTTTTCTGCCCTTTGGATGACTCAGTAACATGTGTTCAGTTTAATCCTGGGGATGAGAACTACTTCATCAGTGGCTCCATAGACGGTAAAGTTCGAATATTTGGAGTAACCAAGAAGAGAGTTGTTCATTGGGCTAATGCACGAGATATTGTAACGGCAATATGTTACAATCCAAATGGAAAAGTAAGATTTATTATGTTAATGCTGTTCTTGATATCTATTGGATTTTACCACTGTTTCTGAACTAATAGTACATGGTTTTACTTGTTACAACGGAAACAGGGTTTTGTCGTTGGCTGTCTATCTGGTACCTGCCGTTTCTATGAAACATCAGGTATGTATTTTGCTCATGCACGGACTTTTTTTTAGCATATTTTGAAATATCTGTCCATGTTCTCGTTGGGAGCTTCTAAACCATTTTCTTATTGTGCACAGGTGACGAACTTGAGCTAAAAGCAGAGATAAACATTCAGGGTAGAAAGAAGTCATCCGGCAACAAAATCACTGGCATTCAGGTTTCACTCTTAAAGTCTAGGTGTTAAAACATTTTATCCGCCATTTTCAGTGAAGTTGACATGGGTTTCATTCTTTGCAGTTTCTGAAAAATTACTCTCAGAGAGTGATGATAACATCAGAGGACTCCAAAATTCGGATACTTGATGGGCTTGAGGTTGTTCATAAATACCGAGGTATATATACAACTCAATTTGTAGTTTTGAGCTATGCTTATCAAGCTTTTCTGTTTTATCCTTGAATTCGCCTTCCATATTACCCAATGAATGCAATAACTATGTCTCGTATTCCTTATCTTCATTTCTCAGCATCACTTTTTCCATTGTCTGATGATATAGTTTTACATTATAGACTAGAACAATCAATATTTTGATAAAGAAATGAATCTCCTCAGGCCATACAGAACTAAATGATTTTGGGTTTTTTTTTAACCTTATGTAGTCACCAGATCCCTTTTATTGTCATCAAGGATTAAAATATCATTTCACAATTCCGAGTACAAACTTTTGCAGTCTATAATGAGCAACAAAGTTTGTTTTACTTGTTCAGGCTCTCTGCTTGGTTTATCTCTTACGTAGATTAAAAATCGATACAAAAAATTTCTTTTTCAGTTTGTCAGTGTTGTTCTATGCCTATGATCTCATTCACACTGTCTTCTCTACAATTTTTTTTTTTTTTTTTTACTTTTTGTCTACTGTGTAAGTTCATAAATTTAATTTAACTCATAAAACTCTTTTTGCATGTATTTACTATTTACAATACCTTTTACACTTAAATTTATTATGTTTATCAGATCACTTAAATTTCTTATAAATGATTTCTCTTGACCATAATAGGTCTAGCAAAGTCAGGAAGTCAGATGTCAGCTTCTTTTACTTCCAGTGGGAGACACATAATATCAGCTGGGGAGGACTCGCGTATTTATTTGTGGAATTATGATGATTTGTCCATCCAGACATCCAATCAAGCCAAATCCATCCATTCATGCGAGCATCTCTTCTTTGAGGGTGTGTCTATTGCACTAACTTGGTCGGATTCGGCGACAGAACAAAATAGTTTTGCTTGTGGCAGTTCCCAATCTGATGTACAAACACTTGATCACCAAGAAGTGTCCTCAGGGTTTCAGGATTCAGAACGTTTCTCCCTTGCTAATTGGTTCTCCGCAGATGGCTCATCCCGAGCCTCTACAACATGGCCTGAAGAAATACTACCTTTGTGGGAGTTACAATCTGTTGAAAATGATTGTCAGCCATGGAGTAATTGTGGTGATCATCTTCATCAGCACCCGCAACACAAGAATAATAGCTATGGATCCAGAATTCTATCTGCAACTTGGGGTCTAGTGATTGTTACTGCTGGTTCGGATGGAATGATCAGGACATTCAACAATTATGGATTGCCAGTCAGGATTTAGGAGTTAAATAATTCGCCGTATCAACACTTTTTATAAGTATCAGAAAATTTTGAATTGACAGAAGTCAGGCGTCCAGGCGAAAATTTGCAGCAGAAATTGTTATTTTTAAGCCCTTGTAAGTATACTATTGTTTTCCAAACTGTTAGAGATTTCAGTTTCAGCAGAAGGTCAAGACTCTTCGCCTCTTGTTCTCTTTTCCCTCCGTAGTTATTCATATTAAGCTAGTTCAGGAAAAACATGATGTACAGACTTTTTGTTCAATTAATTTTTCAAATGGATCACACTTATAAATGTAGATGGCATTGTTACAGAATTTACTGCTCAAATAGAATTGGATTCTTGTATGCCAATGTGTATGGTTCAATCGTTCCTTGATCTTTGGTCGAAGTAACCCCATCTCTCGGAGCTCCAAGAAACAACGCACTATAGCTAGGTTGTATATTGAGTCATTGACGTTGATGAATATTGTGTTGAATCTACAAACATTCGTCACAATAATGCGTTACTGGATTTTATGTTACCCCCCCAAGGTCTCGCTATCTATTGTGACAATGTGCAAGTATTTTTCAGTATTGCTTGTGAAAGATTAAGGGTTGGACGAGAATATAATCACATGTTAGTATATTTCAACATTGCATGGTAGTGGAGGTGCTTTGCCTGCTCAGCACGCCTGTGTGCTGTACACTGATTTGCATTGTCACAATGTAGTATGAGTTGAGATCTGATGTCCTAATTCCTTGTCTCTTCGATTATCTTCCCCATTAAATGTTGAAAAATTATTTTTATTTTACACATTATCCATTTTTAATTTATAAAATCCCCAACTCCTGCAATTAACGTATTTTAACTAACTGGGAAAAAGGAAAATCCACGTCCTCATAAATTCACCCAAAAATCAAAAATAAAAATGAGGCAAGGTTCATCAGAAAGAGAAACCAAAACTTTGCAAGAACTAGTTCTTTATGTTACGAGGCTCGCTCGACCCGAACCGTGAGTCCTCCAAAAAAAGGTCTAGCACGCACGAAGTAAATTGCTATGCATTTGGTTCGACGACTTCTNGGAAAATCCACGTCCTCATAAATTCACCCAAAAATCAAAAATAAAAATGAGGCAAGGTTCATCAGAAAGAGAAACCAAAACTTTGCAAGAACTAGTTCTTTATGTTACGAGGCTCGCTCGACCCGAACCGTGAGTCCTCCAAAAAAAGGTCTAGCACGCACGAAGTAAATTGCTATGCATTTGGTTCGACGACTTCTTGAGACCAATCCTTTGAGGTACAATTTATATGTTTGTATGTTTGTGAATATTAAGCCTTAGTTTTTCTTTTTCATTTTTTATTCTAATTAGTACAATTTTGTACTTTTTTGCAGGATAGGTTTCTTGTTAGATTTTGTTGATATGATTTTTCATTCAAAATAATGAGAAAAGCTAAGAACGTTGATATTATACACTTATTCGTGATCTTAAAATAGCGATATTTGATAGTTCTTTTGACAAAATATATCCTAAATTGTTGTATTTTATGTTATATAGGTAAAACTCAATGGATAGACGAGAAATTGAAAGAAAGAAGCGAAAAATGGTGAAAATGGCAAAATTCAAAGTTTGATGACCAAATTGCAAATATTCAATAGTTGATTTGAACCAAAAGCTGATACTTGAAAGATTTTTAGGAGACAATTGGNTTAATATTTTTCAGGTGGAAAATTATACTAATCAAACACAATTAATTGACAATTCTCAATAAAACAAGTTCTAAGCAATTGTATTCCTTGAAATTCTTTTTCTTTTCACTCAAATTTCATTCTTGCAATCAAACGGACCCTAATGAAATTATAGCCTACTTTATTATATAATGTGTTATTAGGTGAAATTCGATGAATGGAAGTGAAATTGAAAGAAAGAAGCGAAAAATGGTGAAAATGGCAAAATTCAAAGTTTGATGACCAAATTGCAAATATTCAATAGTTGATTTGAACCAAAAGCTGATACTTGAAAGATTTTTAGGAGACAATTGGATGGAATTAGAACTCAAATTGAAATGGAATATGATCAAAATATTAATAAAATCAATTTTCAGTCGTACAAGTTATATTCCAGATTTTTAGTCGAAAATTGAAACCCGTTTTTAGAATAGTAAACGTCCGAGTTGGAAAAATTCTATTTTTATCAGAGTTTTAGCCATTTGAGTTATATTTCCAACTCACTTTGAATCGTTTCAATCGGATATCAGGAGAGAGTTATAGTCAAAATATTGACGGCTATGCAAAGACAAAATTTGCACGCGAAGACAACTTTCCTTATTCGTTTGGAACTCATTTGAAAGTCAATTTGGACGTGATTTTCAACCAATTTTCGACTCTTACAAATACATAATAGCAGAATACATATGATGGACCTCTTATATACATATTATACTCCAATATTCATTAATTATTATCATCAAATGAGGAAAAATCATAATTTTTGTGAGATAATTGAAGGGGATTGCAAGAAATCAATCATATGAAGATTCAAACCTGATTTTTGGGCAAAGAAGAAAAAGCACAAGTGGAGATTCATCAATAAACAGATTCAAAATTTCAAGATTCATCTCCATCCTCTCAATTTATCAAAAATACATGTTATATCTTTTAACTTAAATATAATTTCTTGTAATTTCGATATGTTAGTCTAATGTTCTAAGAAATATATTTATATAAACAAAGATAAAAATTCTCATTTTACGTAATTAATTTTTAATTTCTATATTTTGATAATATATTAAAATATATATTACTTGATAATATATTAACATAAAATCATTCTATTTTACTGAATAATCAATTTTATAAAATAAAATGTCACGAAACAAAATGTTGAGAAACGTATTTTCTAATTTTCACTTTGAATAAATATTTTTTTCAGAATGATAAACTAAACACATTTTTAATAATCTTAAAATAGATTCTGAAATCAGAAAATTGGAAATAATCTCAAAACTGAATATCGAAACACAAACCAAACCGGCCCTAAAGTTTCTAATTAAATTCAAAGTAATTTGATTTTAAATTTTTGGATGACATAAATTTGTTGCTGAAATCAATGCCAATCAAAGGCAAAATCTCAAGATTTTGGTACAACACCTATTTTCGGAAATGAATTTGAACTTAGCAAGTGGATGTTATTATTTTCTGGATTCGGAATCAAACTGGTATGAACCCAGAAAACTAGTGTTATCTAAAAATGATGTATTTGCCCAAAAAAAAAGTTATATTCTTTTGAAAGAATGTTCAAGCCATTTAATTTTGACAATGAAACAAATATTAAATTCTAGAATTTATCTACTCTACCAGAT
>CAIGRS010199507.1:0-10440 GCA_903798395.1 Fraxinus floribunda | reverse complement strand
GAATGTTTTTCTTTCTAACCAATTTGGGACTAAATAACATGTACATTGTGTATATATGTATATACATTAATATTTTTATTGGCAGCTTTTTGTTAAATATTTTTTTTAATTGTAAATGGAAATTTGCCAAGTGTATATGTTTCTCAACGCATTTTTCTATTCAAATTGTTTTAAGAATGAGTTCTACCCAAAGTGATTATTTCAATTTGAAAAATCGAGGTGCAGTTTCGAATAACGAACATCAAAATGATGACGGAGAAACTTCAACTGGGCAAAAACTCCACTATAGACAATACGGAGTGAGTTACAGTCAAATGCTATTTAACTAACTCCACTAGATTTTCCAATCTATTTCCTGCTAAATCAAAGGTCTGCTCCAAGACCTATTCCGAGATCTTCTACAATTGTCTCTTCCTAGCAGAATTCCAAGAACCTGCTCCAAGGCCTTGTGCTCTTTCTGTGCTTAATATCAAACCTCTCTCAACCTCCAGCAACTTCTGAAATTCAATTGAGAAATTGCATTCCTATGACCAATAGGAAGTAGGTGGTGTTTCGGTTTAATGGGTTTGATGTTTTTTCCAAACATGTGGTTATATGATCTCAAGAAGAAATGATGAATTACAATGAAAGAACCTGTTCTTGGATCTTTAGAGAATAAGATGAGATAATGAAAATAGTGAAAACCACTTTGGGATTTCGTTAAATGGATTGGATATTTATAGAAGATGGTAATTGGGTTGAATGGGCCGGGAAAATCTGTTTAAAAATGTAAATTATTATTTTTCATATAAACATTTCGCTTGAGCTAAACCTCGGCGATAGGCGAGCGACGACTTTTCGCTCTAGCAAGGGCCGAGCGACGGGGATTCTGGTTTTGTCGCTCGAGTAGTGTTCAGGCAATAGGCTAGCGAGAATGGGCTGTCGTGTTTCTCCTCTTTTTTATGCTTGAACCCTAGATCTCATAACCTAATTTATACAAATTGCTCTATAGGTCCTTGACTTTTACAATAAGTTACAAATTAGTCATTTTATCCATAGAATTGCCAACACTAAAAACCTAACAAACTCCCCATTTGACATTCTGTAACAAAACTACCCAATAAGTCAAGGAACTAAAAAAAATGTAAACTACCCAAGCTTCATCAAACTGCATGTCTGTTGTATTTCTTGTTAAACATGTTTCCTGAAATCCACAACTCAAATACCAGTGTAAAAGTATGTGATACATGAAATATAATAATTAAACATATAATACCAAAACTAGCTAAATTGAGACGTAACACTAATGTTAATCCAAACACCAACAAAAATATTAGTATCACAAAAACATCAAAAACTCAACTGACTAGGTACATATGGTGTGGAATGCAATGTAATCAACAAATCTCCCCGTATGAATCTACTTTACCTTCAAGATTTTAAAAAGTTTAAAATTCCCCCATTTACAACAATCACTCTCTCTTTTTTGTCACAAATGACGAAGTGATCAATAATTAAAAAATCACAAAAATGATTTACTCTCTCCCCCTTTTTTAAACATTAACATATAATAACTCAAAAATGTTGTCGTTAGCATGCATAAGTATAAGTAATATACAGTAAACCTTCGTTCAAGTTAACATGGAGTAAATTGTAAAAGTGGCCCATGTGTGTAAAATGTCACTAATCATTTGTAAGTAGAACTATAAGCTTTAATTTCGCGTGAAAGGACGTGCTAAATATCACTGTCAATAAGTGTATTCCTCTACTTATAAAAGTCAAACCATTATAAGAACATCAAAACCTTTAAATAAAAGCTCTTTTATATTGATATTTTCTTTTCTCCCCCTAACTTTAAGCATATTTTATTTTCACATCTTTCAATACTTTAAGCTCATCATTATTTTTCACATCTTAAGTGTAGACTCGTCTCTATTAAGCGACTAAAATGACCCATGTAGCGAGTTTTAAGCCGATTAATCCAAGTCAATTGACCATAGGTACTAGGTTATGAGAAACCCCACAAACTTAATTGCTCGAGTCAAATAGGTTCCGAAGAAGAATATATGACATTGAGCTTTATGAACTTAGGTCTAATAAATAAGGTTAATTCATGCTCAAAGTCACATTACTAATATGTGATTATCATCTCAAATCTCACACACACGATAGAGTCCCACTAACAATATCATAGTATGTGTAGTGCATATGGTATATGAAGACACATATACTAAGTACTCCATAATAACCTAAGCCAACAATGGAAACTATGTTACAGGTAATCGATTAAACTCATACTTGATCACAACAAACAAAATCAAGTATATTATACAGTATGCTGTAAAAATAATTTCCCACATTTTTTTATTTTTTAAATTTTTCATTATTGTTTTTATTTTAAAGCATAAATGCATCAAACACACAAAATTGCAAACACACAAAAATTAAAAATAAAATATGTGCATGAGTTTTCTACCTATAAAGCAAATAAACAATTATGATGCATGCATAAATTAATGTCACGGAATGATAAAGCACGAGTATGCACAAAAAATATCAATTAGGTATGCAAAAGCTCTTACCTTTAAGAGTACTGTGATCTATTCCAAAAATTTTCATACCACTTTTCTTCACCCAAACTTACCTAGTGACAGGAATATTCTCATTTATCTGTGTCATTTACTCGGTCAATTGACTCACCTGATTAGTAAGAAAGTCAATCTGACCAACAAACTCCTAATTCTTATTTCTATTTAAGGTTCCATATTTATTTATGTTCAGGAAATGATGACACATAGGCCTTATGTGTCCTAACTCACCGCAATGAAAACATGTAGGGATAAACCGAGGTCCATAAGTATGTGATCGATATCTGTTCCTAGGTTGGCATGTCCTACATCGTCTACTAGGTCTATGTTCTACATATACCTTATTCTTAGTTTCAGGGTTAGACATATATTTAAGCTGGTCAGTACCAAGGACAAATGTGGTCTTGGACGTACTAGCAATGTTATAATCATTTTTATTATATCCTAGACCTCCCTTATTACTAGCAAGCTTACATGTTCCTAAAATGTTATCTAGTTTTATAGAACCATTAGAAAAGGCAAGAAGTTAAGACTTAGAATTCTCTAGGTCGTTCAGAAGATTTTAATAGAACTACTAGAAAAGGCAAGAAGCTAAAACTTAGAATTCTCTAGGTCGTTCAGAAGATTTTTAACTTAGATTTCTAAGGTTTCCTTTTCAACTGTTAGCTCATTATCTCTCCTAGATATCTTCTTAAGCTCACTAGTGAGATTCCTAGCTTGAGTATCTAAAGATTCATTCATAGTTTTTAAACCACTCAGGGTAGAGGTAGATTCCTGAATATACACTACGAGTTTCTCGTTTTCCGACTCAAGTTCCGTAACTCTCGTACTTAAAGCTTTATTTTTTGTTATGATCTTAATGCTCTCCTCATATATTCTATCATAAGCCTAGTGAATATCTCTCTAACTATCAGAATTTTCTTTTGAATTCTCACTACTACTTATACTTTCAGCCTTATCACTCCCTTTATTAGATCCATTCTTAATTCTCGTAGTAAAGGCAATATTCACTTCCTCACGAGTTGATATCTCGCTCTGATTGTCCGAATTAGACTCATCAACGGTTAGAGTGGCATTCATAGCCTTATCTGGATTTCTCCTACTGCTAGGGCACTCACTCGTAACGTGTCCAAAACAATCTAAATGGAGCTAATGTAAGTTCATAAGTATAGAGAGACCCAACAAACTCCAATCTAAATGGAATCTAAGTCCTTACTCTCTTCTATTGCCATGACTTTAGGTTTAAACCTTTCTGGTAGGGATCTAAGAATTTTTCTAACTATCGTATGCTCCGGGATTCTATCACTTAGGTTGAAGCTATAGTTTACTATGTCATTTAAGTTTGCATAAAAATAATCAAAAGTTGCATCTTCCTTCATCCGAATTTCTTCAAACCTAGTTGTTAACATCTACAATTTAAAATTCTTAACCGCATGTGTTCCCTCATGTGTGACTTGTAAGATATCACAAACCTCTTTGGCTACCTCACACATACACACTCGCCTAAACTCTTCCGGGGATACTACCATAAAGAGGGCATGTAAGACTTTACCGTTTCAGTCCAATTAGCAACATGGGGGGGGATTACTTCATTATTAACCGTAGGAATAAGCGCAACCCAACCATTTATAACACTAAGCTAGATAGTCCGTCCGTGGATTTTAAAAAGGCTCTCAGCCTAACATTCCCGTAAGCATAATTACTGCCATCAAAATATGGTGAGCCAATAATGAGTTACTCATCTAGGTAATATGGGCAATGAACGAAATTGGACTCTGATACCAATTGAAAATCTTGATGTCGCTTTGGATACCACTTGAAAGTTACAGATTACCAAATTCATGGCTACTAAGTTACCGAATGGTTATTAATTATCCGTTTTTAGTTTTGACCTTAAATGTGGAATTAATCAATGAAAAGCAAGGTCACTTTTAATTGTTTCTAGATGGTTAATCAAACAAATCAATTTTTCGAAAGCAATAAATAACGAACACCAAAATGAACACCAAAATGATGACAGAGAAATCTCAACTGAGTAAAATCTCTGGAACCAAGCTAGTTACCTCCACTATAGACAATACGGAGTGAGTTACAATCAAGTTCTATCTAGCCAACTCCACTAGACTTTTTGATCTATTTCCTGCTAACTTCAAGGTCTGATCCAAGATCTTCTACAATTATCTCTTCCCAACGAAATTCCAAGAACTTGCTCCAAGGCCTTGTGCTCTTCCTGCGCTTGTAGTCCAACCTCTCTCAACATCCAGTAACTTCAGAAGTTCAATTGAGAAAGTACATTCCTATGACCAATAGGAAGTAGGTGGTGTTTTGGTTTAATGGATTTGATGTTTTTCCTAAACAGATAATTATAGGATCTTAAGAAGAAAGGATGAAACACAATGAAAAAATATGTTCTTGGATCTTGAGAGAATAAGATGAGGCAATGAAAATAATGCAATCCACCTTGAAATTTCGTCCCATGGATTGGATATTTATATGAGAGAGTAATTGGATTGAATGGACAGAAAAAATCAGTTTAAAATAGTAAATTAGGATTTTCCATATAAACCTGTCGCTCAAGCTAAATCTAGGCGGCAGGCGAGTGACAGCCTCTCGCTCGAGCGAGATCCAAGCGACAGGCGAGCGATGGGGATTCTGTTTTTGTCGCTCGAGCAGTATCGAGACAATAAGCTAGCAAAAATATGGCGTCATGTTTCTCCTCTTTTTATGCTCGAACCCTAGATTTCATAACCCAAATTATACAAATTGCACCCTAGGTCATTTTACAACACATTACAAATTAGTCTTTTTGTCCACAAAATTGTCAACACTAAAAACCTTTAACACAATTTATATCAGAGCAGGTACCTTTAACCCTCGTTGCGCACCGGACTACCTGAGTTGAGCTACGTACTTAAAAGATTGGTTTCACAAAGTTACCCAGTTGGGAGTATACCAGTTCGAAAAGAATTGTGAAATATAATGACTTTAATTAATTACATCTCAAATCGCTAAGCACGTTTTACGAATGAGTTCTACCTATGTTGTTAGTTACAACAAAATTTTAAATTAGCGTGTAACGTGATAATGTTTGTCGTTTGTTTGAAGCAAGTTGATAGATAAATTGAAAGACGCGAAACTTCTTCAACTTGATAGTAACAATTCTTTACACTACTTGGAACCTTTAATTTTTGAAGTACTTGAGAGTTGGGATCAAAATTGATGAACACGTCTAAAGGACATTGATTTTTATGAAAAGATAACTTACCCTCAGGCCTCAAGTTCAATTATAACAATAAATATTATAATGAAAAATAGTAAAAATAAAATCTGTCTCTGTCATTCTTCGTATTTTGCAAGAAAGATGCATCTATCATGCCGAAGTCCCAAAGATGAAATTACTAATGAATTCTTACGTACGTTTGCTAATTAGGTGGATTAAGATATAATTTTTTGGTAAATGGTAATTACGTACGCGTAGGTTGATAACAAAATAAATTAAGCAATCATAAAATGAAGTAGATGGTGAGAGTTTGATAGTGCCTTCCACCAGACGATTCTAATTTATAATTGTATGTTATCTACTAAAGTGTGATTAATCTACCCATTAAAATATTAAGTTAATTGATTTGTAGATAAGGCATGTTTATGTTTGGAATTTGTTTATAAACGAATTAAATTATAAAGAACAGAAATAAGTAATAGATAAATCAATAGTAATTATATATAGATTCCACAAGATATAGGTTCGACTACTTGCTTGAGTCAATAAATGGAGATATTGAAGTTGTTGTTAACAGTATGTGTAAGGCCAAACCAACAAACGATATGAGAATTGAAACAATCAATAACCAAAACAGAAAAGTAAACTGCAGAAAATTAAAAGATGAACACAAAAATTATTTCGGTCGTAGCCCCGCAGGTTGGTTACCGCTTCTAACACCTACATCTCCCGTTGAACATCCAAGAAAAGGATCATGATCAGTTGCACTAAATCAGCCACAAAATGGCAACAAAGGTTACAAAAGTTTGAGAGAAGAGATATGAGACTTATCTCTCAAAATACAACTAAAGATCGACCAAGATTCACCCAGAAATCACTAAGAAACCCTTTGAACTCACACTAAATAATACAATAGAAAAATCACTCAGATCCACAGAATATTACGATCGAAGGTTGATCTATTTATTATAATACTTTAAATCAGAGATTTAAAGTGAAACCAAACATGAAGAATCAAACCCTAGCCTCTTCTCTCATTTTCTCTCAACTCTGGAAACCCTCAAAGTCTCGAGAACGAATAAAGTGAATTGAATGAATCCAACGAGTCTCCAGCCCAAGTATATGAAAGGTCCAAGTATCCAACGGCCATAAGAGAGCCACATGTCATCCATCTAGGTAAGGACGCTTCAATTAAAAGAAGTGTGTTTTGTAAACACGTTTAAAGGGGCCAAAATGCTGGGATCACAAATAAGGAACCGGGTTCAAATCCAACAGTATGTCTTTTTTCATGAAAGAAATGATATTCTTTGAAAATAATATGTTCATATTTATGGTATGTATTTGAGCAAGTTCCCAGGATAGAGAATGTGTCGTGGTGATGGATCCACAATTTTGCACACGGGCATTGGTTAATTGGTTTAATATTGATATGGGATGTGGTGAAATTATATGGATAACTAGAAATCCAAACATGGAGTTGCACCATAATTTTCAGTAAAGTTGTCCGACATAAGCTGATTTTAAGTTCTTAGAATGTGTTGATTCTAAGTGTGTATACTCTTTATAGGTAATTCTTGATCTTGGAAATTGGACCGTTAAAAAAGGTACATCAAAAAGCTTCAAGTGTTGCTACCAAGAGGGTGTAAGAGACGGGAAATGGTGGAGGAAACATGGAAGAAATCATATTTGGAGGTCAGTTCAAAATCAACGTGAAGATTGTTAGAATTTTGACTTAGTAATGTTCAATTAGAATAAGATTGTGCCCTGTTTGATTCCTATTTTGGGGTAAAATATATTATAGAATAGTGATTTTTTGGAAATGTGTAGTTACAGGTGGGAAAAAGTTTTTAAAAAACGTGTATAATTAATTTATGGAAGAATGTGTAATTGAAAATGAGTTTTGAAGTAATGTATTTTTGAAAAAATGGGGTTCAAACAGAGGCTGTATTTGTTCATTTCAAAGAATAATGATTGTTCTACTTGTACTAAAATTGTTTTGAATCCCACATTAAATACGAATAAAAACTTCTCATGTTGTCCCTTTATACAGATTGTTCCCCAAAATAATTTATTTATTCCAATTTGTGAGATAGGTATAGGCTATCTTGAGGGTGAAACTTGGGGATCATTTATGATGTCATTCATCCGGTGTGTATTAAAGTGAGTTTTCTTAGTTAGTTCTTGGATGTACTTATAGTTTGAGGTGTGTGAAAGATTCTACATGATTTTACAAAACTTTCATTTATTAAAATATCACTAGCTTTGACAATCCGTGATTATTTTTTTTTTCGTTTTAAGTTAATCGAGCAACAAAAACGTAAAATCAAAGTTGTAAAATCAAGAAGAAACACAAATAAACACCAAAGATATCTCTCTAATGCACTAAACTTCGTCAATAATCGAGTTACAACTCAATATTACACCAAAAACCTAGGTTTCTCTTCAGACTACATCCAACAAATGAAAATATCCTACAGAAGGATTCTCTAAAACACTTGCATACTCACTAGAAAGGATCGCTCAACCATAAAGGATGAATTATAGATTTTACACAGTATAAATCCAAGATTTGAGGCGTGTTTAGAGAGAGAGAGAGAGAGACTGGATTAGGGTTCTAAGTGATGCAAATGAGAGAAGACTCTTCCTTTTATATTGGCATCCAAGGTTCGACATCTATCTTGATTAATAAAGAGACTAAGCTTAATCAGGAAGTTTAGCATCATGTTCCACCATAAGTAGCTACTCTTGAAATGATTAAGTCGATATGAGAGCTAGCACTCGTGTAACAATTTCAATACTCTGGTTTGAGAGTTTTCGACGTAAATCTTGTGTTATGTTCTCCATCTTTTTATTTTTCTTGTCTTATAGGGATTTGAAGGGATAAATCACATGCCGAATAACGATAAAAAGAAAAAGATGGAGAATTACATCTTTTTTATCCCTTGAGCAAATTAAAGGAATTGGTCTCAATTATCAACTTCTTACAGGTATTTTAAGGGATAAATCTCTTGCCAACTAAAGATAAAATTATTAATTAGTATATAAGTGTTTTAATAATGTTAACTTTCTAAGATGAAACTCAAAATCTTCACACGGTCTACTTCATTTGAAATTTATTTCGATCTCTTAAATTTATATTCATCTAAAGTATATCTTTAAGGGAAGTTGAAATATGCATCAAATATATTGGCAATGTTGGAAATAGGCATTGAATATATAAATCTTTAAGGGAAGTTGAAATATTTGAATGATAAATTAGCCTATTAGTCGTCATTGAAATATTGTTACAATATGAAGATAATGTATAATAAAATCCATATGGATTAGTCTCTTCATAGATTCATGATACACACAACAAATTTCTGAGAAAAAGAGTCATCAATTTATCAAAATTAAAATAGACTTTGTAGAATTTCTGTGGACGAACTTTTCTCCTGACTTCTTTCTTCTTAGGTTTACATTGAAATTAAGCTCAAAAAAGGAAATTGTTTTGAAAAGTAAAATCATTACAAACTATTGTGTCTTAAAATTCTATCTAAAACATCTTAAAACATATCGAAACTTGCAACAATTATATCTTAAAACAAGAACCTTGTTAACATAAACTAATAGTACTCCTATATATCTATTATTATTTTAATTATATTTACTCGATGTTGAATTTACCCTAAGACAAGTCATACTGAAAATTTATTATAAACAACTAATTTGAAATATTTTCTCTCTTTTGTGTGGAATTGAATGTGTGGAAATTTGGCTTTTCAATCCCTCTAGAGCGGCTTTCATAGACTAAAATGTGTGTGTATCAAGATTGCATATAAAATATAACAAAATGTGGCTCAAGCCTACAGCATGCTGTCTTTATCTTCTTTATAGGCTAAAATAAAATAAAACACTGGTTTCTTCACAATTCGGGCCACCTATGAAACCTAACAATTATTATAATTTTGGTCATAGAAGTAAATTAATTAATAATTAAAATTGCATAATAATTTATATGATTGACAGCTATGTGGTTTTTGACCTGAGATAACGCAAAAGATGCTCAATGCTCAGCTCTGCTATATCATTTCTTTCTTTTGGCAAGTTGACATAACCGAACGGAAGGATTCAAACGAAACAAAAATATAAATTAATTATGAAATTTATTAGTTCGACCTCAGTTTTTGAAATCCACTAGAGAAAACAAAAGGTTGAGACTTGGAATATTCAAGTTCGTTGGTTGCCCCTGATAATATTCATAATCTTAACTGTAGCCCTACAACAGAGGAGTTTGTTGAACAGGATGACAAACAGGAAAATAAGTCACCCACAGAAGCACAAAATCAGACTCAGGAAAACTTCACAGGAGAAATGGTTCTAAATAAAGTTTCAAGAGAGGCAGTTATGCTTGCTGAAACAGGAGATTTACTAAATGGGGATTTTCTTCCAGTAAAAATGATGGCAAAATAATAATTTCATAGAACTTCGAATTTGTCCGTTTTGGCAAATTGATAGTCCAATTCGTTTGTAAAGATTCGTCATAATCTCAATTTTTTCCATTTATGGAAAAAAAAATATTTTTCTTGTAATATTTTCGAATTTTCTTAGGTTTTCGCTATTTAAATGTTGTAAGTCATTAGAGGCAGATTCAGTTTTGAATGAAATAAAATT
>CAIGRS010199487.1:0-12366 GCA_903798395.1 Fraxinus floribunda | reverse complement strand
TTGCTACACTTATTGGTGAGTTTCTTCTCTAACCCCGGTGGTAATTCCAACAGAAAATCGAAAAATCTACTAAATCAATCAAACCGAACCAGCTCGGGTTGGTTTGACACATGTAATTGGTTTGGCTTGATTTTTTTTTAAATAAAACCATGGTGGGTTGGTTCAACTATAGTTTGAAGTCTCAAACCACGGGTTAACCAGACCGGTCCAATCTACTTATATGTTTACTTTTTTTTAAAAAGAAAAATCAAAATCAAAAGATAAGTCATAATCTCATAATTATATTTAGATTCCCTCCAACCAATAATTTTGTCAGTAAGTAACTCATTCGAGGGTGGTCGAGTTGGTGGAGCGGGTGAACACGGAGACCGAAAGTCCCGAGTTCGAATCCCCTGTCAACACTTCCTCGGTTGATTATCTCTCATATGTGGTTTGCAGGCTACTGCACATGGATCGAAAAGGTTACCAGTGCACACTCACGTGTAGCGGCTATGTGTTCCTACGTTAAAAAAAAATAATGTTGTCAGTAAGTAATAACATTGAGAATTTACTTTTACAAGCTCATTATATTATACCTAGCCGTTGTTCTCACTTAGACATCCAGGCTACATAATGCATAAAAAAAGCAACAAGATTCTTAAGTTTTCGATTGACCTGATTTTATTCGTTAGTCAATAATTTTTGTTATATAAAGGTATTTAATTATTTTAGTTCTCCCAAAATTCAGACATTTCTTTTAAAAATAAATAAATCAATTTGGACTAAAAGTCCAAACCGACTAATCGAACCAAACCAAACCAATTTAGTTTGGATCAGTTTGGTTAAAGACCTAGAATGTGTTGGTTTTGGTTGAAATTCTATCAAATCGACTAATTTGATTTTGGTTTAGAGTTGGAATCAAAACCGACCCAAATTAAACTACATCCAAGTCTAGATTTAGTAACATCACACAACCCCTGCATATTCTATAATTCAGTCATGAACATGCTAAAATAGATAAATGCTTAACTATATGGTTAGTGAATTTCCAATGTTTTAATAGTTTTTTTTCATATCAATTTTGCCACCTAATTTTCACTGCCGACATCCCATTTCTCATCAATCTGGTGCTACATTCATCCGAATCTGGTGGGCTTTGTCACAAATCGTAGCACTTATTTGTGCAACACTTGTAATAGTTGAACATATAGTTAATCTGAAATATATTATAAGTGTTATAAAAATAATATTTAATATCAATTTATTGGGAGAATTTAATAAGTCTCAAACAAACTAAACAAAAAAAATTAGAATAGAAATTTAATAGAAAAAAATTGTGCTCTCAAAACTCAACTTCTATAATTTAAATTATTTTCTTTTCGATGATGAAATATTACAAATGAGCAACATTTTTATACTATATTTGGCACATAAAAATTAATTGTTGATACATGAATTTAAACACCCATTAAAATTCATAGATATATGAAAAGAAATAAATTTTATCTATAATTGCTCTAGATTCATGTAGATCAAGATTCATAGAGTCTAAATTAATGTAAATGTTAATTAATTAAAAATTAATAACATGAAATTCATGCATGATAAAAATTTTGTAGTATTTATTACATATTAAAAAACAAAAAGTAATGCATTATTAAAATAATTGAATTTTAATAAGGTAAAAAAATTTCAAATACCCACCAAACATTAACTTATTTTCTACCATCACTTTCCAAATAAGCCCAAATATGAAATACCTTAAATCACACCCACACCCACACCCACACTAAGAGTGGTCCACTAATTTCTACCATTAATTTCCAAATAAGCCCAAATATGAAATACCTTAAATCTCACCACAATCACAATCACAACCACCACCACCACCACGACCTTCACCGAACCAAATTCGGAGAGGTCCGAAAAAGTATATCTTATTGCAGACAAATCCTAACAAATTCCTAGCTAGCGCCCTCCGTCGACCCACACCACCCCCAACAACATCAAAATCACGCGAGCTCTTCACCACATCGTCATTGTCAACCACCACCATCACAGATGATACTACATACACCGTCGACCCACACCAGGGGCGGAGCGAGAAAATTGGTTCAGCGTGGGCACAATTTAGTCGACCCCAAACTTTGAGTTTTTGGTCATGAATTTAATGGTGATAAAATTATAAAACTATTACGACAATACTAAAAATTGTATAGTTTATAAGTTATACTCGTTCTTTGCGAGTTTTCATACATATCATTGTAAAATACCTTAATATCGAAAGCAAAGTTAAGTTAAGCCCAAATAAAGTCAAATACTCTCAATTAAGTTCACCAAACTCTAATGATCTAATCTCATCCCCTGAACAATTCACAACTTCCAAGTACTGGAAGCAATTCAGAATGATAGAATCACAAATATTGGAAACAAAAGTAAAGTAATTCACAACACAATGCACATAATAACACTAAAATCAATTCACATAATGCTTTCACAAATCACAGGGACAGCGATACTGGAACTAGAAATGAAAGAATAGAAGGAACAGGAGAAATGAAAGAAGAGGAAATGTCAACACATGAATTGTAATTGTTTCATTTTGAAATTAAGTTGTTTCAACTATGTTTGCAATTGAGAGATTCAATCTCTTTCAGGAGTAATCCATGAGAACAAGCAAAGATAAGAATTGTACTGATATTCAAACCATTAAAAATTACTCTTCCCCCTTCCTCTTTGATTAACCTAATAAGCTGTCATTATAATCTTAATCTAATACTGCAAATTTTTAAACAAATCCCAACATGAACCTAAACCTAATTATTTAGCAAAAGATAAGGGTTTTGAAGAGTCATCATCGCGATGGTGATGGTGATGTTGGTCAATGGAGTTAGACATTACCTGGAGTGGAGGAGAATAGAGGCAGAGGTGACTCGTGAGAGAGACGGACGACGGGAGTCACGAGACGAGGAGAACAAAGGCAAGGGTGACTCAGGCGAGAGAGACAGAAATGTCGTGAGGTGGAGGCAGAACCGAAGACCTAATGTTTCTAGTGTTTTTGGATTGGACCGGGCTGCTTGGTAGGTCTTGGGAAGTTGGGCCGTTTAGCATATTAGTAAAAAAAAAATGAGCCCAGAAGTTCAAGGTGGGCACGTGCCCACCCTGGACCTTATTGGGCTCCGCCCCTGACCCACACCACCACCACCATCGAGCGACCCCTTCATCCCCTTCAATTTTCCAAAGCATTCCATATTTCTTTTGTCAATGATGTATTTGTGTAGAGATCATACAATCGATCGGATAGAGCATTAAGAATATGACCGCGGCATATAAATTCAACCTCTTGATGCTTTTGTCTCTCCATTCTTACGACTTCAATATTTTCATCCGTTAGATCCGCAAGTGGTGTCATTCTGGATCAAGAATATAGAAAATCTTCAACGCTGAAAGAAGGAATTTCAATTTGTCTTGCCATCTCGTGAAATTTGTCCCATCAAATCGATCTAGCCAAACAAAATCTTGATTCATCAATTTTACCGTCGCCGTCATAATTTCATTCTCCATTGCAGAATATCGTTTGAGATTCTTGTAGAAAGATTCCACACAGAGAGGATGAAGAAGAAACAAATAAAGAAAAAAAAGAACACGACCATAAAATGAATGCTTAAACATGAATATCGTTGTCCTCAAACGATATTTGCCCCTCTCAAATTGAAATTGATGCTCAAAGGGATATAGAATAATGGTTTAAAAGATTAATCAAACCTTGTAATAGAAAAACACCTAAGCACTTAATATTTTATACCAAAACTTCAAGAATACAAAGCAAAATTTGACTCCGAATGGAAAGAGGTCTTGATCTTTCTTGTGGAATGGGATTTAATCTTAAATAGTTTGTAATTATTTGTATTGATCATTGATCATCTATTTATAGATCTTAATCAATAGTACACGAAAATGGTATCAAAATATGATGAAGAGTGGTAATTTTCCATCCAAAAAGATACCAAATTTTAGTTTAAAAAACCAGCAAATGGATTGTTTTTAACTCTATGTGGCCGCATAGAACAAACATATGATGAAGAGTGGCAATTTTCCATCCAAAACAATACCAAATTTTAGTTTGAAAAACCAGCAAACAGATTGTTTTTAACTCTATGCTGCCGCATATAGGGATGTTAAAAAAGCTCACCGGCTCGGGCTCGGCCCGTTAAAAGCCCGAGCTGGGCCAGCTCGGTGGAACCGAGCCCCACTTTTGGGCATCGGCCTGAGCCGGGTAGGCTCGTGTGGCTCGTACAAGGAGCATATTTACAAAAAATAATAATAAAAAAAAGATATAAATTGCTGCCTGCACAGGCAGCTACTGTAGCTGCCAGCTACAGCTGCTGCGCACAGGCAGCAAATTGCTGCCTGTGACCTGCACGCATGCAACAATTTAGCTGCCTGCATGCAGGTCAATAAAATATTTTTTTAAAAAAAAAATCGAGTCGGAGCTCAAAATTATATGGTCGAAGTTCAGTGTACCTTGATTACCTATATTTTAAAGATTAATAGTGGAGAGATTTTTCAGTATACCAACTTCAATAAATACAATTAGGGACGACTTTTATCAACTCAATATCACCACATTAAGAAATTAATCTAAAAATTGGATAGTGAAAATATAAAACTGATGTTATATAAAAAGTAATTAACACAATTCATAGAAACCAATAAAGATTAGTATACCATTAAATGAAAATGAAAATGAAAATCGCAAAATTTTACGTCTCAACTCGTTGACATAACTAGTCGCATAGAACAAACATATGCGACAACATAGGTTGTTCAATGGCAGGGCACTCATTTTTTCTTCCACACACTTTTGATTTTAGAACAAGAATTTCAACAGGAATCGTACATTGTCCAATATATATTAGGATCTTATAACAAAAATACAAAATTGTTTACCGCAAGTCTCCAAGAAATCTACGGGTGAGTTTGATTGCGAATATGAAATCTGTATGAAAATAAAATAAATTATAGACAATTCAACTACCTAAAACGTATTTGAATAGAAATTGTTAATTAAATGTGTTTGATTGATTTAGTTTTCAACCTAGAAAATATTCTACTTGTCCATTTTTTATTGTTGGATAGATGAGAGAGGGGTGATAGATAAGAAAGAGAAAATTACATGGAAAATAAAAATAACATCTCCCTAAAGAAAATATTTTCCCCATTTTCAAGAAAAGTATGGGTTACTTGACCAAAAGTAAGAAAATATTTTCCGTGAAAAATTATCAATCAAACAATACAAAAGTAGGAAATGAGGCGGAAAAAATATATTTTCATAAAAAATATTGACAATCAAACACACTCTAAAAGAATAGTGCTATCTATTATTAGTGAGAGTGTCTGATTCACAAGTTTATAAAATAACGAAAAAAATTTTGAAGCGATAAAAATATTTTTTTATATGTATTAAAAAAATAAAAAATCTCTATATATATTTAAAGAAACTATCAAAATGTTGCGAGAGCAGTGGTCACTTCTTGTCCTATATGGATCTGTCAATAACTAGTAGTAATTATCACAAGTCTAGATAACGATAGACAAAGGAGTGTCTTTTGTTTAGTTCATGCCTAATATCATAAATTTTTTCTTACCTTTCTATTTTCTCATTCATTTCAAAACTTAAGTTAATAGGCAAATTTTAGAGGAAACATAGAACATGTTAATTTAGGGTTCGCCCATGTATGTCAATGATCAATGACCTTAGAAAAGAAAAGAATATTGTTCACCGATAACTATAAACTGGATAATTAGCATAAAGCATGCATATATTTCAATATTACTGTGCAAAACGTTCATATCTTTCATTTTTTTTGGCATTTTTACCTTTCATTGCGAAAATCATTATTTTCATCTATTTTCTCAATTAAAAGCAGTGAAATGACGAATATATCCTCCTATTTAAATAATACAAAAAGAAAAAAAATTAAATAACTAATTAAAATTATAGTCCCAAAATTTCAAAAGATTACAATTGACTCCCAAACATATAATTTAAAATCAAACCCAAAAAAATCCCAAAAACTTCAGTCAACTACCACCCAAACCACCAGAACTCCATACCATTGGACAACCCTCATTCCCCTCTACACATACCACCTAACCACCAGCCTTAACATCAGTAGATTTGGTCGGAATCGACGGCCAAAATCAGCAACTTGTCAATACAATAATCGATTATATCGCATTCTTTGATCAGACCCATGCCTTTTTCCATCATACTGGTCGAATATACTCATTAGGGCACACATTTTTTGGTCTTGCAACATCAAAAAATCCACACAATCAAAATTTAAAGTCCCATATTTTGAATCAAGCAAAAATGTAACTTTTAGTCGCGATTTTCAGCGCCGATGGTGGGACCATGGTCGCAAGCCACCCATTCTAGCATCACCTGATTACAATGCATCAATTCCATCCATGGATCTTCAATAATTCGGCCTCTACATGACAGATCGAACATGGATAGTACATGGGTGGGAGGAAGATTTTGGCCATCGATTTCGGCCAAATTTGGTGGATGGGTGGTATGTGTAGAGGGGAGTAAAGACTGTAAAATGGTATGGAGGTTCAGCGGTTTGGGTGGTGGTTGGCCCGAGTTTTTTTTTTAATTATATATTCGTCACTCATTTCTAGTTTTTTGAAATTTTGGAATTATGATTGCAGTTAGTTTTTTATTTTTTGTTTATTTAAATAGGAGAGTGTATCCATCATTTCATAGCTTTTAATTCAAAAAATAGATGGAAATGATGATTTTTGCAATGAAAGGTGAAAATACAAAAAAGTGAAAGGTAGATGACGTTTTGTGCTAATTACCCTTATAAATTGCGAGTAAAAAGTTTCATTAGTCACTAAACTTTATCTATTGTCACCTTATAGTCACTTAACTTCATGTTACAGATGAACGGTCACTTAACTTACGAAACTTCCACTCCATCCATCACTCCTAAATTTCCCGTTTCTTTTCCTACTGATGTGGCATGAACGACGTCCTATCGGCACCAGACGCCGTCAATTGCAGCCTAAACAGATGTTTTCATTCACAAATTACAAAACGACACTCTTCAGCCCAAATTCATTCCCACCCTATTCTAGCAAGAACATGAACCCTAGGGTTCGATTTTACCTTCAAAATATGAAAATCACCACATATCGAAATCATAATCGGACATCTCTCCATCATCCTTTGTTCTCCTATAACCCAAACCCATCAAAACGCGAAGGAAGTAAGCTGTCTGGTGAAGTTAATCGGACAGTTATTAGCAAAGGAACTAAGCTGTCTGGTGAAGGTAATCGGACATTTATTAGCGAAAATACCTCAGCGATTTTTGTGACTGTTTATTAGTCAATTTAGTCGATATTAGTAGAATTTGTTTGCGATTTCTGTGGTTGTGGTTTTTGTATATTAATTAGTCGATTGAAGCCAGGCTGTTGGAAGCTAATTTGTGTTGCTCTGCTCCTGCATTTGTAGTTTAGGAGTGCTCCGTTCGTGCATTCATTGCTCTGCTCGTGCATTTATGCATTTTTTTGATCTGCTATTTTTGTTCCTCTACTAGTGCAAGAGTACTTTATATGTTACTTAGTTGGAAGCTAGTTTCTGTTACAGTTTTCTTTCTGATTTGAGTACCATATACCTCTTTAATTGTGGAAGTTGAAGTACCCAATAGTAAATCTGTGACAAGTTGTCCATGATTCTTTAAATTAAAAAAGAGTAGCATTTAATCTAGCAAGTCAAGTGAGGTTCATGGCCTTTCTGGATGTGTTTAACTTATGTTTCTGCTTCTTAAATATTCTCATATTGTAATAGTCCAGATGTGAGGGCTTCATGTAGAACAACTATTCTGTGTAGTTCTATGAAGTTGGAGAACTTTCTATGCTAGATTAAATGCCTTACATATGAAGATTTGAATTAGAATTTAAGAGATGTAAAAATTTCCAATCCTTTTAAATTGTAGAGGAAACTGATAATTTTGTGAACTAGTTTCAATTTTATGTGACATTTTATCTAACACTTCTAATTTTCACATTTTGCAGTTGTCTGAGTGGTTGAGTCTAAAAAGCTTCTCAACTTATCCCAAATTTGAAGCATCATGGTTGGGAAGAACAGGGATATATGTCACAGTTGTAGGAAGCCAGGGCACTATTTGTCGTACTGTCTAACAAAGAGGCGATGCCCAAAATGTAGGCTTGGATTTGAGAAATGTATGGAGGTGGAGAAAAATACTTCAAACATAGGTAGGTTGTTCTATTGTTGTACTAGGGACTGTGGTCACTTTGATTGGAAGGATGTAGAATAGTTTGTTGCGAAATCAAGTTATGTTTGAGAAGACCTATCGGCTATGCTCAACAAATGTGCTCAAATAACTGAAGAAAAAATATCGAGATATCCATCAAAATTACTATGCGCAAGGGAAAGGAGGTTACAGAAGATAATGGGAAATGCAAGGGGAAAGTTCAGTGACTTCGTTGCAACCACGCGAGCTAGTTGTAGACTTATATTGTATTTGTCAAATTTCATGTTTATGTAATATTCTTAGAACATGTAGTACATTTTTGTATGTTGTGAGATTTGGACGTAAGACTTTTATGTTATCGTTTTATGTAATCCTTGTTGTTAGGTTGATGAAATAACGCCTTTTATGCAATTGGTACTTGTACATGCACACCAAAACAGTTTATTAAACAAATACAGAGATGGAATTAAAATGAATATATATTCATTGCATTAAAGCCAGGCCAGGCCAGGACATCTATTCCAACTGTTCAACTTACAAAAAATTGATCTATTGCTCATTCCTTCATCACAGAGCATAACAAAAAATACAACTAGTGCTCACTCATTCACTAAAGAGCATAACAAAAAATTGATCTACTGCTCATTCCTTCATTAAAGAGCATAACAAAAAATACAACTATTGCTCACTCCTTCACTAAATAGCATAACAAAAAATTGATCATACTTCTTCCTTGGCCTCATCTTCCGCTATCCACGTAAATTTGTCTAGCAATCATGGGGGTCGACATAAAACGCATGGGGGCCTCTTCATCATCTAGATTTTGGGTCGATGCCAATCCCTGACTTCTCAATGTCGCCATTTTACCATGTATGCAAAGCAGAATGTAAGTGATGCTTATAGAAAAAATCATATAGAGAAAGTTACAAAAAAATAAAAAAAAAAGCCTGACATATTTACTCACATGTTCGTTTACTGATAGGTTGGTATTTGATTGTAGTGGTTCTAGTTCAACATTGAACCATTTATGATCTGGTGCACTATTGCTGGAGTGATATCTTTTACTGTGCCCCTGCAATCTACATATTGAACTTGTCATGCGCACTTGCCCTTTCTTCTTCATGTATGACTTCCCATGACCTTGCACTACCATTTCTTCAACCTATTTTCTTCTCTTTTTTTGCTTCTGTCCACGTTGCGGCACATGCTAATTAGGCTTCACGATACTAGGGGCATCTACTTCGGGCCACAACATTTTGCCATTCATTGGTTTCATGATGTTATTGCAGTAGGTCACGTATGTCTCAATTGTGTAACGATTGTCAACAAAATCCTCTGAATCATTTCTATAGTCTCGTATCACTGCATGCACATGTACATGTACGTTCTTCGAGATCAACTATAAATGTGACAAAACTGCAATCAACATGTCACCTCGGGCCCCCAGACAAGTGCAACGTGCATTCTCTTGACATCTTAGCGATCTTTGGAAATATTTTTGTAATTTTTGGACATAAACGACCTTCGCATTGTCCCATTTTTTCTCGTCTATACTGTATCCGTTTCATAAACGTCATCAGTACTAATGTCAACATATTTAGAATCAATTTCTTCCTGTCGTCCAACAGTGTTTTGTTAAATACTTCGCATATATTGTTGAGCAAAATGTCGGACTTGGAGTACACTAGAAAGTGTGATCGACTCCACTTTTGAGGGTGTCTCTTCATCAACTATCAATATGCTTCTTCACTGACTTCACGAATTTTTTGCATCCAATGTTTGAATTTAGGAACAATTGTAGACTTAGTGGCACGCCAAAGATAATCCTTCAGTATTTTGCTCTTATAACCTGCGCTGAAGAAATTTGTGTACATATGTCGTACACCGAAGCGATGTTCTGCCTCCGAAAATAACTCATCGCATATATTTTGTAGACCCTTTTGTCTGTCGATCATCAATGTCCAACCCCTCCCATTACCAATGTCAATGTCCTCTTGAAGGTATTTTATGAACCATCTCCAAGTGTCTGTGTTCTCCTTCTCAACAACGGCATACGCCACAGGGTATAAACAATTATTAGCATCCTGTCCCACAGCTGTTAACATAATTCCCCTGAAATAATCTCGCAAATAGAACCCATCAACGTCGACCTATTTCCTACATCGGATTTTGAACCCAGCCTTGCAGGAACTGAAGCATATATAGATACCTTTGAAAACTTAACCCTGTAAGGATATCGTCACTGTTGATCTCGGATTCGTCCGAAGTAACTACGCAGTATATCTCCTAAACAGTCCGAATTGTTCTTCAAGTGTTCCAAACAAAAAATTCCTTAGCATACTTCCTCATCTTGTTTTCCACATTTCTATTTATCTCCGTCTTCAAATCATCATTTACAGTCGTCAAAATGGACTTTGTTTTCCAATCGAGGTCTACCTTGAATTGTTCAATGTATCTATTTGTCAAGAAGATGTAGTTGCAATGTCTATTGCGTTGGCTCCGTGTACATGTGTGCTCCGTCGTGTAAGACTTCACTTGTACTGTCTCCTTTGTACTCAATTTCGAGGCCCATATCCTCCAATTACACCCCAGTTTGCAAACTCCTTGAGCTCGCTTTCTATCGTTGCACTTTAACTTCACATTATAACCATTCAGAGCACCATAGTTTCTCACTGCAGCCCAAAACTCGTCCATTGAACGAAAGAGTTGTCCAACCTCAAACTGCGGATTCCTTATATCCATCTCAACAAAAAAAATTGGGGAGCGATAACCAACCTCTTTATCCGATGAACAAGCCAATAATAACTCCTCAGATGAGGGGTACTCCAAGTCATCATCTGCTACGTCCCCCACACACATCACTACTCCTTTGTTTCTTGTTACATTCATGTCCGATCCAATTTCGATTCCATCCGTCACATTGCAGTCATATAACAAATCATCTTCCTCTGAAGCCATGTCAACCTCGGAATGAACAAAATCAGGGTCTTCGTCATACTCTGTCAAAATAAATGAAAATAATGGAATTAGTTATTGCTGTGTAGGTGCCATTGATGACCAAAAAGGTCACAGAAGTTTGCTTTTTCAAAAAACTACTACAATGGAATCTCAAACAACTTAGTTACAACTGCAATAATTGCCAATTTCAAACAAGCCATATTCACATTACCAAAAACCTGTTCCCTAACCCAAAAAAGAGGGTATTGCCAATTTGAAGGACAACTTTAGATTACATTGCATCAATGAATTTACCTCCGTCTGCTCCTTTCATGCGTGCAAATCTACATTTCAGAGTCGAATACATAGGCTTATTTTAGTGTTCGCGTCGTCCGTTGCCTCATCCACCCGTTTCATGCCGACTGAATTGGAGGAGAAAATTGAAGGAATTGATGTGGGTGTAGGGTGGAACGCTTCTTCACCGATGTGGAGGAATCGATTTGGGGGAAGGTTGGGTTCTTGTTCGAATGGGGAAGAAATAGTTGTGTTAGGGATTTCAATTTGATTTGGTGTTTAGATTGTTCGAATAGTCGTGTTTTTGAGGATGAAAACACATCCAACATGGACGTTACTCACGCCGTCGACTGCTAATCGACAGCCATCAAGCCACGTCATACCTTTCAAACGGCCGAGATGGTGGGTGGTGGATGGATGAGTTGGACTTTAAGTTCAGTGACCGGTAAGAAGAAGCATGAAGTTCAGTGATTATAAGGTGACAATAGGTAAAGTTAGCGCGCCACATGGGGGCATGCAGAGGCTGACCCCACCGATTTTAATTTTTTTTTGCTTTTAATACTTTTTCTACACATTATCAAATAATTTTTATTCTTAAAAATAGGGGTGTCCGTGGGTCGGTTCGGTTCTACTCGGTTCCAGAATTTTCGGGTATTTAATAAATGGAACCGTCGAGTCCAAATATAATTATGGAACCGTTCGGGTTGGGTTCCTTTCGGTTCGGTTCCATTCGATTCCGTACCATAATTAAATTTTTTAACATTTACAGCAACACTACATAAATATAACTAATGACATTTCATTTGTAACGTATACAAATTAACGTAGCCAAATTCAAAAATATAAAAATAATTAGATGTCGAATAAT
>CAIGRS010199471.1:0-15012 GCA_903798395.1 Fraxinus floribunda | reverse complement strand
CTGATCCAATCAATCCACAACTGGTAAACCAAATGCCTCTAATATAGAATGAATAAATCCCCAATCCATATGATCATATGTTTTATCTATGTCAAGCTTCAACATAACATTCCTTTAACACATTTTATTATCTAACGTGTGTAGAAGCTCCTGTGTCAACAAAACATTGTCCCCAATAAGTTGACAGGGGACAAAACCACTCTACTGATGGGAGATAATACAAGGCAGAAATGAACTCAATCTGTTGTTCAACGGCTTTGTGATAAACTTATTGAACACCGTACATAGGTTGATAGGTAGGTAATCCTAAGCATTCTCCCTCTTCGGAAGCAAGACAATGGACGTAGCAGCAAATCCTTTTAGCAAATGACCGCCCTCAAAGAAATAAATGACTGTACTATATACATCATCATGTATATTATCCCAACATTATTGGTAGAACAATGATGAAAATCCATCAGGGCTCGCAGCACTATCAGCATCAATACTGAAAACAGCCTCTTGCACCTCATCAATCAAATAGAAGCGATTCAGCGCCATAGCATCTGCCTCCGTCAGTATCCTACGTATGATATCTAGACGAATATATTCTAGAGGCTGTAAAGGAACGGATAATAATTCCTGGGAAAAAGAGATTGTCGAGCTCTGAATATGTGCTGGAGTGGCAGAACTTCCCCTGCTAAAGTCGCGATAGTCCTGATACGAGATCTTATTCATCGTCCCTGTACCAGTGAATGAAAATACCTGGTATTGCGATCTCCCTTACATACCCAATGGGAGCCAACCTTTTGTTTCCAAAAACCCTCCTCAATAGCTAAGGTTCGATTCAAATTAGCTTGTGCATGATGAAGTAACTCACGGTGTTCCGAAGTAGGATCAACCTCAAAATCAATCTCTGTCTGATCAACCCTCTCCTCAGTGTCTCTAACTCTCTAGAACATATCACCAAAAACCCGTCGATTCGACCCCTTAATCCTTATTTCAGCCTAAAGAATGTCTCCCAGAGGGCTGCAATTCCTATAAGATGAGTAAGAAGTGACCACTTTTGAGAATCAAAGGATGAGAAGTCACGATGTTTGGTCCAAACATTGAGGAATCGAAATGGTCTAGGACCTAAATCATCATTAGAAATCCACTGTAAAAGTAGAGGTGAGTGATTAGATGAAGTACGATTCAGATGAGTTACAGTAAGCTGTCAACAAAAGACTGCAGCTAAAGAGTTAATCAAAACTCTANCATTGAGGAATCGAAATGGTCTAGGACCTAAATCATCATTAGAAATCCACTGTAAAAGTAGAGGTGAGTGATTAGATGAAGTACGATTCAGATGAGTTACAGTAAGCTGTCAACAAAAGACTACAGCTAAAGAGTTAATCAAAACTCTATCCAATCTTTTACTAATCCTGCCATTCGTCCATGTAAACTAAGTCTCGAAAAAGCCAACGTCCTCTAAACTACAATTCAACATCATATCAGAAAAATCAATAGAACCACGATCTTGACGACTATGACCAGTATGGTCACCATCATGTGTGATGACGTTAAAGTCACCCCAACCAGCTAAGGATCATCCATAGAGAGAGAAATGTGGTGAAGGCCCGCCTACAAGTCCCTCCTAATATAGACCTGATAAGCAGCATAAATAGAAGTCAAGTAAATAGGTCGTGCAAGTCTGGGATCCTCAACACTGACTTATAGAAACTAGATATAATCATCAATAACAGTACCCAATTCCAGAATACCCAAATCTTATTAGACTAATTCTGAACCCCAGTGTCGAAATGCAAATAATGACGAACAAAATCAAACCTCCTCCCCAAAACCATAGGCTCCAGAATAATCAAAATATAAACATGATGAAGCTGAATAAGTTTTCTCAGGCGCCTGCGAGTAGCTACACTAGCTACACCTCTCGCATTCCAAATGATTGCACTTATCTGGATGTACGTGAATTTCATACTTTATGACTGTCATCAATAACAAAAACCCCCGAACAAATCACAATTAATAGTTCTGATTCACTTGTTGGGAAATAAAACTAATCGAGGTAATATATATGATACAATATGAAGTATATGATCGCAAACAAATAGGATAAAAGGTAAATAATTAATTGTTAAAAGAATGTAGTAATTTATTAAATTGACTAATATGGAGAAAATAAATACAATAACCGTGTCTACACAATTTTTCTATATTTCAATAATAAAAAATTTATGAAAAAAGAGTCTAGTATTTATAAGGGTGCATGACAAATCATAGAATAAAGATAACAAAAAAACTCGTTCAACTCGATACCGTTGGGCCCGCCCCGAATGGTGCGAGGATTACCCGCCTAACTGAGTAAACGGGGCGGGGATGGGGTGATGGTCATTACCCTGAAGTGGGTATGGGACGGGTACGGGTATGGGAAATATAGTCTCGTCCCGTTTAAAGCTAATTTTAAATTTAAGTTTTTTATCGAACAAAAATAATAAATTTTTCATCATTTTTAAAGAGAATATAAGTTGTTTTTAACAAATTAGTAAAAAAGTAATAATATTTACTAATTAAAGGCATAACAAAACAAAAGCAAAAAATAAAATAAATAAAAAATAAATGGGTCGATAAATGGGGCAGGGGACTTGCCCCGCCCCCGTTTCCGTCCCGTCCCGTTTTAACCGGGTATAAGGATGAGGTAAGATAACAAAAATATCAGACGAGATGGGGTCCGTCCCGTTTTAACCGGGTATGAGAATGAGGTAAGATAACAAAAATACCAGACGAGATGGCGATGAGAGTGGACGACCCATCACATACTCATCTTGTTGCCATCCCTACTATAGAAGTACCACAAAGACGGAAACAAGATAAAAAAAATTATATGTAACAAAAGAAACAATATTTTTCCAATAAAAACACGTGAAAAAAAGGGAAAATTCTCAAAAATCCAACCTAATTTGGGTGAAAAAAAAAAAAAAAAAATCCAACAAATTTGATTTTCCAATTGCCACCAACAATGTAATCTTCATTCTTTTAATCCAATAATTCCTGCTTCTTTTTTTCGATGAGCCGTGAAATTCTTATCCTTTTTTCTTTAAAACGTGAAATCCTCATTCTTGTGAATCACAGATCTTATTTGATTTGCCAACTGCGAAATCTTCTTGTTTTGATTTGCTAACCAACAAACTTATTTAAAAATTGTGATATTATCAAGTGTGGCAAAACATAATATATTTTGCTTCACTGATTAAAACCCCACAAAATATGGCCAATTGCTGCATCCCAACCTCCCTTCGCTCTATTGCGTCCCCGTCAAATGCCCTCTGCCCCATGCTCGAGAGTCTCTTGGGGAAGATGAGAAAGTAACACAAGGAAAGGGTAGTTGCCAGATAAAAAAAGAACTGATATACAGTTGTTTAAATAAAGGTCCGAAAGGAAGAAGCGTTTCCATCTCTTTTTAAACACATTTTCATAAAGTAACATAGATTATTTCCTGCCTTTCCCCCTGTATATCATAGACCATAGTGGAGAACAATAATTGAATCCAAGTTTGTCTCTTTCACCTCTAACTTTAGTCTTTCAACTAACTTTTTTAGTTATTTTTTCATGTGAATTGGCAGTCCATGCTTGTCTTTGGGAAAATTCAGAAAAGGTAACTTTCTTTCCATAACCTTGTTGTCCACTAGACAAGATAAAAAGGGCAGCTCGTGAATGATTTCAACATAAAAACACTGAGCCGTTTGCATTTGTAATCAATGCCCAAGAATCAAACAAAAACTCTAATCACAAGACTTCTGTAAATTTTCTTCTTTTTTGGCTTGTCTTCAACTGAGGAATCTCCTCCCCATTAATCATTATTGTTTTTTGCACCGACTCTTTTTCATCATCCCACTATATAAATATATATATCATTATTGGAATACAAAAAATTAGGCACTATGGCTAAACCTCACATTTTCTTATACATTATCACATTCATTTCTCTCCCTTATGTTTTTGCACTCGAGGGGCAATCTCCATCTAGTTTGAGGAAACCTTTGCACGCCTCTGTTACCTTATCGAGGACTTCTTGGCAAGAACAAGTAACAACTCCTCCATTGCCAATTCTTCCCTTACCAACTTTCTCTCAATTGCAATGGCAGCAAAGAGAAATCATCATGTTCCATCACTTTGGTGTCAACACCTTCACCGACTCCGAATGGGGCACCGGAAAAGAAAGCCCGTCTATTTTCAACCCAACGGGCCTTGATACAAACCAATGGGCCGACACTGTGGCCCAGGCTGGGGTCTCTCTTATGATACTCACAGCTAAACATCATGATGGTTTTTGCCTGTGGCCTTCTAAGTACACTGATCATTCAATTATTGGAAGTCCTTGGAAAAGTGGGCATGGTGATGTAGTTCAAGAGTTTATCAATGCAGCAAAAGCTCGTGGTATAGATGTCGGGCTTTACCTTTCACCATGGGATCGCCATGATCTAAGATATGGACATATTAAGGAGTACAATGAATACTATCTGGCTCAATTGCAAGAACTTCTCAATAGGTAAGAGCGCTAACTTCCCTATCTTTTTCTTCTTCTTTACATTAGAGCAAGTTACATTTAGAAGCATTTGTGGTTATGTTGAATTAAGCTCTTAGATGAAAACTTATAAGGATGAAACCATTTAAACATTATAAGGATGAAATCTTTTTGGTTGTAGATATGGGAGTGTTAGAGAGATATGGTTTGATGGAGCAAAGGGTGCAAACACACCAAACATGACTTACTATTTTAGTGACTGGTTCTCAATGGTGACGGAATTGCAGATCACAATCAACATATTTTCCGATGCCGGTCCCGGCATTAGGTGGGTCGGAAACGAGAAGGGATTTGCCGGGAGCACATGTTGGTCTACCATTAATCGAACATCTCTATCCATTGGCAATGGTAGCATTGTTGAGTAAGTAATATCAGATCTTACTTCGTGTCTTCAAGCTTAAATTTTTTAAGTTGTTTCATTATTCCCATTATATGTAAAGTAATTTAGACCAAGAAATCATCCTAGAACATCGATGAATAGATTTATTTGGTACGTTGAACTTGGACTCCACATGATTTTCAACCATTCAGGTCACCAAATTTATGGTTGTCATGTTCAGTTCTCTTCAATGTAGGTTACCAAACATATTTAATAGCCAATTAAGTTATATGAGAGAATGTACGAAAAACCTATGCACACTATGTTGGACGAAATTGCAATTTCAAACACTATGTCTGGTACATTAGGTATAAAGTCAGTGTAGGCTTTTTTGGTACTTTTCGTGTGAACACGATATCGTTTTCAATAATTCTGCAGTTATCTCAACACTGGTGATCCGAAAGGAACAGATTGGCTGCCAGCAGAGTGTGATGTTTCAATTAGAAAAGGATGGTTTTGGCACAAGTCTCAAGCACCAAAAAGGTTAAGTGAATTGTTAGAGATTTACTACAATTCCGTGGGCCGAAATTGCGTGTTACTACTTAATGTGCCACCAAATACCACGGGGTTAATATCCGAGAGTGATGTCCAAAGATTGAAAGAATTTCGAGGTGCAATTGATACGATATTTTCCACAAACTTGGCAGAAAAATGTTCTATCAGAGCAAGTAGCCAGCGCGGAGTTGAAAGCAGCGATTTTGGACCAGACAACGTACTAGACAAGGACCATTTATGGACATACTGGGCTCCAACAGACGAAGACAAAAAGGACCATTGGATTGAATTCAAGGCAAAAACTGGAAAAATAAAATTCAATGTGATTCGAATTCAAGAAGCGATTGGACTGGGACAACGGATAAAAAAACACAAAATTTACGTGGATGGCAATCGGGTTGCTGAAGGAACCACAATAGGGTACAAGAAGCTTCATAGGCTGGAGAAAGGAGTTGTGGATGCATTTAGTGTGAGAATAAAAATAGTGGGATCAAGAGGAACTCCACTAATTTCTTCTGTAGGTTTGCATTTTGATCCTTTTTGGCACCCAAAAGGGAAGAAGATTTCACAAATGGTCCACTAGATAGCACCATCTAGGCATGATGGTTTGTTCCCCATTTTCTTCCCATCTAAGCCTAATATTTTCTTGCACTTCAAAAGTCATAAAGCACTTGTACCAAAAGCTATCAAGATAATACAGAGAATTGAAGTTCCTATATAGCTCTTACTTTAGTATTATTTGCTATTTTATATGCATCTAGAATCAACAATTGCAATGAAAAAACGTTTAAAATGCAAATTCACATATATGCTAAAACGATCAAAATAATTTACGTCGAAAACTTCAAAAAAGGAGAAGAATCATGAACCGTAAAAAACAAAGATTTATTCACTATGCATGTTTGGGGAAAATTATAATTTCACTATAATTTAAAATCAAAGTTAACCATTAATTTTAATAACATATTTATAATTACTAATTTATTATACGTACACTTCATGATACTCATTACTTGTCTTCGTTATAACCTTATTTAACTTCTCCAAAACAAGTATATTATGTACAATTTCAAGGTTTCTCTCTCACTCCAAACCTTTTAAGTACACCAATGAAATATATACTAAGGGATCATGTCATCATGCCAAAGAGCACAAAGTGCTAAAACAAAAATCTCCCATAATGTATACTAGGTGGGCAAAAGATCTTTAAATTGCCAACCTAACATGGCATAGCATCTTCTTTTTGCTCAAAATACTTGAGTGAATCCATAAAGGCAATGGGCACAAATTACACTAAATGAGAAACACGGCATGGGAAAAACGAATATGGCTCTCGTTTTTATACTTGCACTTTAGTACCACTATTTGACATTTGGTAACACTTTTCACAGAGAAGAATTATCAAAGTTGTTAAGTTATGGATCTTAACTATTATCGTTTTGCGAAGTCTATATGCAGATTGACCTTTTTATAAATATGAAGCCATCGTCGGGGTATTGTATTATCATCAAAAGGAGAGTGGGCTTATAAAAAATAGGGTGTGAGATTTTTATCTTGTAAATTTCTTTTCATTGTAGTGAATCTTTGCACCGCGAAAGAGGACGTAGTCTCGTATTGAGACAAACCTCTATAAATCTTCTATTTTCTTGTGTGTCTATTTTCTTTATTACTACTTTAATAAGGTTGATTGATATCCATATTAGCTTCATGAAGGGGATACAAGTAAGAAGAGACGGGATGAGGATGGCAACATGACCTTTGTATCCCAAGCTTCATAAAAATTGGTAAAATGGTTTGAGAGTACTGAAGGCTGTGAAGTCGATTGGTCAGGAGGGCCACAGTACTATGTGAAAAGCAAGGATGTAGAGTTTGTTGTCGATTTTCCAGCTTGCACATGTGCTTGTAGAAGATGGGACCTGGCTGACATCCCATGTGGGCATTGCATTTGCTGTCATATTGGACCGTAGAGACGAACCATGAAAGTATGTGCATTCCTGCTACTTGGTGAAGACAAATTTGAATTGACGTGTAAATATTGGGATGTCAATCAATAGGAAGAAGCTCTGCCTGAAGTTGATGCACTGCCTATCCAACCATCTGGTTGGTATGTGCCTAAAAGGGGTATGATGCAGAAGGAAAGGAGGAGGCAGCATGAGAAAGATGTCTTTGTACATACACTACAGGTCAAAAATGAAGAAGAAAGGGACAGTCTATTTGACTGGCAGTGTATGTGGTCTGACAGGGCATACAAGAAGATATCATTATAGGGCAGGTGCACCAGATATCATTCTTCGCATCTTCGACTCCACCGTACTGTTATTTTTCGCGCAGCAATAAACTGATTATTTTCGTATATCGTGGATGAGGAGGTGGATCAACCCAAGCAAAATAATCACACGCATCTTGTATGTTATAGAAGTTGTATCTAAGAAACCTTCTGTCCGGGTTGTTTTTAGTCCACGAAGTCCTTGTAACAGAGATTAGTCCACACAAAAGGATAGAATCATAAAAATATGGGGTGTTTTCTTAACAAGTAGTGGATGGAAAATATTTTGACAACACAATTTTTTCAGGTTCTCAAAGTTACAAATCCATGTATAATGTTTTAAAAGATTGAGCCGAAAATGAAATCTTTATAAGGGCGTGTTCGATATAACTCAAAATCCAATTAAAATTGAAAATATAGCCGTTATTGAGTTCCATTCGTCTAATAAAAGTCAACAATAACGACTAGTTTTTCAATATTAATCCGATTTTAATTCCGATTTTAATCTCTACCGAATACATCTTAAATTCCCATGAAATTATTCATGAGCTCCAGAATTTTATCTCTACCAAATATTACAGGACATAAAACCTCATGTCTAGTAAATGAGAAAACGATTAAATTTAACTTATGATATCTAGATGAAGAATGTAAGATGAACCACGTGTGAGTCAACTTCTTGAGTCATTTCATCGATCTAACTAGGTGCTATTTCCTTGATCATTAGGATAATCTTGATTTCATTTAACATTTGCATATTTATTATTAATTATACATTGACTGATATCTCCATGAGAAAAGGGAGATGCATTCTGTCCATCAAACATATATTTGATACACAGAAAAATACCATGTTTTACTTTTCATCTTAATCAGTAGTATACAGTACACACACAAATAGGAGATGCAGAAGTCTCAACCAAATTTCAGCTTCTGAATCTGTGTGCAGCACGAAGATGGAGGCCCCCGTCGATCTGCAGTGTTAGCATAGTTCTGTAATTCACAGCATTCTTTTCATCATTCAACTTAAATGAGAAGACACCAAGCAGCACAGCAGCAAATACTTTCATCTGCCTGTAAGCAAACTCTTTTCCAAGACAAATTCTTGGGCCAGCCTGCATACATACATTAGTTTTAAGTTCCCAATCTTTAAGTTCAATAATTTAGAATGCAATTGTATTCATGCTTTCTTAAAAAGGATAAATTTGGAAAAAATGGAACGGAAGAGAAAAGGATTCTGGCCTGCATATGAGAGCGAGTTGAAGAAAAATTTAAATAAATGAATGTGTTCCCCAAAGGAGGAGTATATAAGAAACTTACTTGAAAGGCTGTGAATTTAAAAGAGCTTTCTTGCTGGAAGACACCATTTTCGTCTAGCCATCTCTGGGGCCGGAACTCCTCTGCATCCTCGCCCCATAAAGATTTCATCCTTCCCATTGTCCACGGTTGGTATGAAATCAAGTTTCCTTTCTTCACGCTGAATCCATCTGGGAAAGTATCATCTGAAAAACACATCTTCCCATCCTGGTACATCAAAATATAATTGAATAAAACAATCATAAAAATTGTTGGATTTTGATACCCAATGAATCCCAGGCTATGATGTAAAAGTTGGATCAAATTTCGCAGGCATTGGCCAATAAATTAAATTGTTGCCAACAACCAAATCTAAAGGCTTGATCCAAAAACAACGTGGACCGTTGGAAGTAGCTTAAAGAACTAATCTTGCTCACGGCTCATATATATTACCTATTGGATGGCTTTGAATCTTGGCTCATTTAACCCTTTTAATGGTCCAACTAAAGCCTAACATATCTTATATATATGTTGTCTTGCCCTAGCCGTCGTATGTGTGATTTGTGTATGAAAAAAAGAAGAAAAATGTGGCCCTTGAGAGAGACAAATCAGCTGCCTGCTGGAGAAGAAAAATCGGTGCCTTCTTTGTGTTTTTTGGTCTCTTCTCTTGCCTTTCGTTGTTTTTCTTCTTGCCTTTGTGGCTACAAATCATCACCATCATCTTGTACTTTGTGGGTGAGATAGAGGAGCAACCGAGGTGAATATATTGGTTGTGGGTTGGAGCCGTTTGGATTGGTTGTTTGGTAAAGAAAGGTAACGTAAAATTCAGCCCGGAAAACACCATTTTGAAAATCCTTGGAGTGAACTTCCACGACAAAAATGAAAGCCAATGTTTTGCAAGAGCGTTTAATTTGTAAACGGAAGCAAACTTGGCGTTTATACTTGTCAAACTGGATATAAATTGTTTCTTACCACCGGGACTGCAGGATAAAGTCTGAGAGTTTCTGTTATGGATGCATGGAGAAACTGCATTTTGTCCAATGCTTCTTCAGTAATACTGTTTGCCATTTCATCAATGCTCGGATTCTCTTGAAGTTTTGTCGCTTCCTTCACGTCTTTTGCAATCCTTTCTTGTATAAGTGGGTGTTTGCACATCATGTAAAAGAACCAGGATAGAGTGCTCGCTGTAGTATCCTTCCCAGCAATTATAAAACTTAGTATTATGTCTTTAAGGTACTTTGGATCTGTTTCATTCATTTCCAGAAATCTAGACAAAATATCTCCTTTACTCGCCTGTTTTTAGACATGTCCAAAAATCCGTCAGGGGATTAAACTATAATTTGAATTATGAGAGAAATCATAAGCAAAAAACCATCAGAAACATGCAAAGCGCACACATATTTATCGGTCCACCCTCAATGCGTGAGCTACATCTATGATAAAAAGATGTTTACAAAAGATGTCATGTTTCTCTTGCACAGATAAATGACCTCCCTTAACATCTCTTATATATGATTGGAAATTTAGCTTGATTCGCAGTTGAAGGCACAAGGTACATGATGATTAGGCTCCACACAGTCTAAGAAAATCTGTTATTTTTATTATACTACAAGAAAATTTTGATAATTATTTAGTTAACTCACTGGAAGGCCGTCGTTTGGCTTGTGCACTTGTTCCATCTTGTTTTGAATGACTTTGTAAACGAATCCATCAACTATCTTCATACAGTTTTTCAATTTAGCCTCTGATCCAATGTTAAAGTACTGTTTGATTGGCCAGGATATATCAACGTAACGGTAACAGGTCATTTCACTTGCTTCATCAAAAGCCTTGGAAAATTGAGTCCCTTCCTCGTTTGTTCCACGCATGCTGTCTAGATCAACGCCAAGTACAACCTTGAACACTGAGTCCAAAGTGGATTTCATGAACAAGTCCTGTGAATTAGAGCACTCATTAGTATATTATCTGATGAAAGGATCCTGATATAGTTTTATCATGGTACATGGGGCTTTACTTGAATTTCTATGATCTGATTTGAGGCTATAGCTTCAGAAACTATCCCAGCGAGTTTTGCTGCATTGGTTTTGAAGACACCACTGCTAAAATCCCTTAGGTTTCGGGTTGAGAATTCGTAACTTGACATCTTCCTCTGGTGTTTCCACCTGTCTCCATCAACTGTGAAGATCCCATCACCTAGGAGATCTTTCAAGATGTTATGGTGGTACCAGCCCTGCACAAGTTGATTTCCTGTATCTTAGAAGTCGAGAAAGTTTAACATTCAACCTCAGGATTCTGCTCATTTGACACGATCCTCATTAGAGATTAAGCCCTAATCCCGACTGACCAGAGCGATAGTAGTAATAAAATAATGAAAAAAGAAAAAAAGAGGACACATGGCAATGTGACAGCTACGGCCTGTCACACACACAGAACAAAAATGGCCTCCTTACTTCACATATCAGAAAGTTTAGACAAACGCAAATCAACGTATGGAATACCTAATATATCCCTGAAAAAGTCACGGTCAAGGGGATAAGTGTGCAATATTATTAGGCTCCACACAGTTCAACAATCTGATTTTCGTGGTAGAATACCACTACTAGAACTTGTATCTTATTACATAAACAGACAACTTTGTGGTTTCATGAAATTTCGGTTTGCTTGCTTGCATACACAGGCTAAAGCCAAGTACATCAAATTCAATCCTTATTTTGCTTGGACAACCCAAGCATGGGTCTGGATTTGTATTTGTTGCTGAATCACATAAAGAACGTATTTATCTGAAGATTTATTATACCTAAACTTTATGTGATAATAAAACACCATATACAGTTTAGCATAGATGGTTTAAACTCAATTCTGCCAGATTCTCGACAATTTATTCACACCAGCTTAAACTCGAGTACAAGTAGTGGTAGCCAACTCATTTATTGATACTCTCAAGACTGAAAGAAACAGTCAAACAGATAAGATCAAAGACTTATCTGTTATCCTGGTGAGCATAATCAAGATGGAAATAAGCATAAAGAGTTTGAATTCTGCGAATTAAATCGTCATTTAAGCGACGTGTAATATTACACTTTAACAGTAGTAATAGACAGAGTGAGAAAGGTAGTACCTTGCCATAGTTTGCAAAATTTGTTTTGAGTACATATTCAACAATTGCAGGGTCTGCAGTGTAGACTTCACTGTTGTCAAGGTAAAGCAATCTGAAAGTGATGTTTTTTTGTGTCAATTCAGTCATGTAATCGTACAACCTTCGGAAATTAAGCAGCTGATGCAACACTGTTCCAGCAATTGGATAATATTTTTTCTTCTCCTTCTTTGATGATCCTAAGATTTTCTTGACTGCACATAGCGCTACAATTGCAGCAAAAATTAAGACCAACAAGGGGTTATTCAGAGTCACCATGTCCATGGCAGTCCTCTTTGTGGGTATAATGGTGATAGTTTCATAGATATATATAATATCCGGTAACTGGAGGGGAAAACCAAATGAATTTGTGAGAGAGAGAGAGAGCGCTTTATGTCTTAATTGTGAACTGTTGACTTAGAAGGTCCACTAGGTGATAAAATGATTTTATTTTTATTTTATTTTTATTTTTTTTTGTTCCTTCAATTTTTTCTCCAACTTGTGGAGAGAAAATTGCATCTTTGGTCCTTAACATGTGACCGTTTGAGCAAGTTAGTGCCCAATTTTTCTCTTGAAGTTTTTGATGTCATTCCACGAGTAATCTTAATGAACGAGAGAACATTCGAGAATTCATTATAAATTCCGTGTGCATTGCATATGTAGCAATGTTTGAAGGTTATAGTAAAATCAAATGATTTTGATTAAAGATAACGATATAGAAAATAGAAAGAATTGAAAACAATTGAAGGAAAAATTATGCATATTGTCCTTCGCTGATCCCAAACTCTTGAAAAAGTGTTCCCCCGACCCTTATTCCCGATCACTCCCACATTCCACCCCACACCACATCATCACGATCCATTTCAACTTGCTTTAATCCGCAACCCCACCAAGCACCTGTCCCCACTTTCCTTCTTTTCATTTATTTTATACTTTTTAAATTCAACAAAAAATTTAAATGAGACATGTTTCCACATTCTCATAATATTTTAACCAAAATTTGGATCATTTCATTGTGATGAACTAATTGTGCCTATAATCAAAGCTGTTAAGGATGACTTGCACTTTTTTAAAGTTCAAGAACCAACTTACTACCTGAAAAATTAGTTTGAGACCAATGATGCAATTTTCCCTTTATAAAAAGATCATGCTTGGCTAAGCTTAAAATATTTACTAAAATAATTTCCAAATTAAATAATTTTTTGATTAAAAGTAATGGAAAAATAACTTATCCTCACATGTTTACAAATATAATTCTCTTAAAATTGAACATTTACCTATTTCTAAACTTAGCTAAAAACATGCTCAATTTATGTAGTTTTTTCTTTATTCTAAATTGACTCAAAAAGTGAGTCCACCACTAGATAAGATAAATTTCCTTGTTCCTTCAATCTTCTAGAATACGACAGCAGTTGTTGGCTACGATGCTCCGACACGGACACGTGTGTCCGACACGATATGTGTCGGATACTTCAACATGCGATTTTTAAAAAAAGTACTGACACGACACGTTGATTAAATTCTTAAAATTTATTCATTTATATAATATAAATTTAGTTTTATACTTTTTATTAATTTTTCTTATTGAAATCTTTTAAATATGAGTACCTATTTGTTGCTTGCTAATGACTTTGAATTAAGAACATATAATATTTCTAATATAAAAAGAAAAATGATTATAGTAGAGTGTCCGAGAAGTGTCGATATCGATTCGCGTCCAACACGAACACGTTGCTCTAATTGAAGTGTCCATGCTACATGTGGTTGGAAAGTAAACGAAGGGTTTGTGGCTTTGTGCACTAAAGCTAGACTTGGGGTCAATAAAATGCAACTGATGGGCCAGGATGATGAACATATTTGGAAAAAAATAGGAAAATGACAAAGACTTTGAAGTACCACCATGAATAAATTATTTTCCCTTCAAACGTAATTTCACTTACCTAAACCCCACGCCTAAGTTCTGAGAAACAATCAACTGGGTATTTTCAATAATTGTTCTATTTTCCTGACTTTTTCCAATTTATTTATGTGCAGGAAGGAAATTTGTGGTGCTTAGAGATACGTCACAAAAGAAAAAATTGTTAATTTTACACAACATGGCCATTCATAAGTTTAATATAACGGTTTAATTCCGACTTGATACAACTAGATTAAAAAGGAGATGTTTAATCTAAGGCAAAGTACGCACCTTCAAGTTTATGTAGAAGAATTGAGAAAAGGCTCGATTTTTACGAGTTCTGCTCAGTCATGCGAATCCCATGCTCCTATCTTGAATTTGTTAGAGAATACTACGATATACTAACGAGAAACAAAAATCTTTGTTATTGAAAGTCATATAAATAGTTGAAAGAAGTATACTTTTGAGTCATAAAGCCCCGTCTAGTTTAGCTACAAAAATTGATAAAAATTTAAGTTAAAGTCAATAATTAATTTTAACCACAGATTTTTTAGGACTCATAATTTTTATCAACTTTCTAATCAAACATATTTATCAAAATCTACCAAAAAATTGATTTATAGCAAAAATAACTACACCCTATGTCCACTAGAAATAAGACCTTCCTTTTTTTTTCCTCTCTCTTTTTTTCCGAGTCCTCTCTCTCTTGAAGTCAAATTCGAATACATTATTTCCTCCAATTAGTTAAGCTTGCATATCTATTTTATAATATTTTATAAATTTTCTGATCTTGATTAATAGAAAATGTTCATTAAAAAATTGATTTAGGAAATGGAGATAAGGGCTGTTGACACTCTAAAAATACAGCCCAAGATCAAAGGCCCAAAACAAGCAGTCAAATTGGGGAACCCAGGATGAAGGCCTGATAGGAGTCAATTTAAAGACCCAAGATGAAAAGTCCAATTGGGAAGCTTGAGAAAAG
>CAIGRS010199457.1:0-11788 GCA_903798395.1 Fraxinus floribunda | reverse complement strand
TTCCTTTCAAGTATAATCTCCTCTCATTTCTTCACCTGTGATTTTCCTGTTGGCTTTTTCGTAATGTTTTCAATCTGGATGGCAGGTATCCGATAAAGACCTACCACAAATTTTTTCAGTTGTGAAATTTATAAACCAGAAAAAATGGTAAGCATGCAAAGTTGGTTTTATTTTTAAGATAGCCTTTGCACCAGGTAATTTGGGTTTCTAATGAATAAGTTTTTCGTGATTGTGTGCAGGTGAAGTTCACAGCTGATGAGCTCCGCAGGATTATGGACTACAAGCACAACATTCGCAATATGTCAGTTATTGCCCACGTTGATCACGGTGTGGAAACTTCTTACATTTATTTTCACCTCAATGTTATATTTACGTACTGTGTTACTAGGTGGTTAATGCTCGTTTTTTCACCACATCTGCCTGATGCTTATTCCTACTGTAATTTTCATTTCTTTGTAACAGGGAAGTCCACACTTACCGATTCTCTTGTCGCTGCTGCTGGTATTATTGCTCAAGAAGTTGCTGGTGACGTTAGAATGACAGATACCCGTGCTGATGAGGCTGAACGTGGTATCACTATCAAGTCCACTGGTATCTCTCTGTATTACGAGATGTCTGATGAGTCTTTGAAGAGCTACAAGGGAGAGAGAAACGGCAACGAGTACCTCATCAATCTTATTGATTCTCCTGGACACGTTGACTTCTCATCTGAAGTGACAGCTGCACTTCGTATCACTGATGGGGCTCTTGTTGTGGTTGACTGTGTTGAAGGCGTCTGCGTCCAAACAGAAACTGTCCTCCGACAGGCCCTTGGAGAAAGGATTCGACCTGTCTTGACCGTTAACAAGATGGACAGGTGCTTCCTTGAGCTCCAGGTGGATGGAGAGGAGGCTTACCAAACATTCCAGAGGGTCATTGAAAATGCAAATGTCATCATGGCTACTTATGAAGACCCTCTCTTGGGCGATGTTATGGTTTATCCTGAGAAAGGTACTGTTGCATTTTCTGCTGGTTTGCACGGCTGGGCTTTCACCCTAACGAACTTTGCGAAGATGTATGCCTCCAAGTTTGGTGTTGATGAGTCCAAGATGATGGAAAGGCTCTGGGGAGAGAATTTCTTTGATCCAGCCACTAAGAAGTGGACCACCAAGAATACCGGTTCACCTACATGTAAACGTGGATTTGTTCAATTCTGTTACGAACCCATCAAGCAGATTATCAACACTTGCATGAATGATCAGAAAGATAAGCTATGGCCCATGTTACAGAAGCTTGGTGTTGTTATGAAGTCTGATGAGAAGGATTTAATGGGTAAGCCATTAATGAAGCGTGTGATGCAGACCTGGCTTCCAGCTAGTACTGCGCTCTTGGAAATGATGATCTTTCACCTCCCATCACCTTCTACAGCACAAAGGTACCGTGTGGAGAACTTGTACGAGGGACCGATGGATGATGTTTATGCTACTGCTATTAGGAACTGTGATCCTGATGGCCCCCTTATGCTTTATGTGTCGAAGATGATTCCAGCATCTGACAAGGGTAGGTTCTTTGCATTTGGTCGTGTATTCTCCGGCAAGGTTTCAACCGGTTTGAAGGTCAGAATCATGGGTCCTAACTATGTCCCTGGAGAGAAAAAGGACTTGTACGTCAAGAGTGTTCAGAGAACTGTTATTTGGATGGGTAAGAAGCAGGAAACTGTCGAGGATGTACCCTGTGGGAACACAGTGGCTTTGGTTGGTCTAGATCAATACATCACCAAAAATGCAACCCTGACCAATGAAAAGGAAGTCGATGCTCATCCAATTAGAGCAATGAAGTTCTCCGTGTCACCTGTTGTGCGTGTTGCTGTCCAGTGCAAGGTTGCATCTGACCTACCGAAGCTTGTTGAAGGTTTGAAGCGTTTGGCCAAGTCAGACCCTATGGTTGTCTGTACCATTGAGGAGTCTGGTGAGCATATCATTGCTGGTGCTGGAGAACTCCACCTGGAGATATGTTTGAAGGACTTGCAAGATGATTTCATGGGTGGTGCTGAAATCATTAAATCTGATCCAGTTGTGTCCTTCCGTGAGACTGTTCTTGAGAGGTCTGCTCGGACTGTTATGAGCAAATCACCTAATAAGCACAACCGTCTGTACATGGAAGCCAGGCCCTTGGAAGACGGACTTGCTGAGGCTATTGATGATGGACGTATTGGTCCAAGAGATGATCCTAAAGTTCGTTCTAAAATCTTGTCTGAGGAGTTTGGTTGGGATAAGGAGCTTGCGAAGAAAATTTGGTGCTTCGGTCCTGAGACAACTGGTCCAAACATGGTGGTTGATATGTGTAAGGGAGTCCAGTACCTGAATGAAATTAAAGATTCTGTTGTTGCTGGTTTCCAGTGGGCTTCAAAAGAAGGCCCATTGGCTGAAGAAAACATGAGGGGTATTTGCTTCGAAGTCTGTGATGTTGTTCTTCATGCTGACGCTATTCACAGAGGAGGAGGTCAGGTCATTCCAACTGCTAGGAGGGTTATTTATGCCTCCCATATTACTGCCAAGCCCCGTCTTCTGGAACCTGTGTACATGGTGGAGATTCAAGCACCAGAGCAAGCTCTTGGTGGTATCTATAGTGTCCTGAACCAGAAACGTGGACACGTGTTTGAGGAATTGCAGAGGCCGGGTACTCCACTATATAATATCAAGGCATACTTGCCTGTTATTGAATCATTTGGATTCTCAAGTACCTTGAGAGCTGCAACTTCTGGACAAGCCTTTCCCCAGTGCGTGTTTGATCATTGGGACATGATGTCATCTGATCCGCTGGAACCAGGGTCACAGGCTTCCCAGCTCGTGACCGATATCCGAAAGAGGAAGGGCTTGAAGGAGCAGATGACACCACTCTCCGAGTACGAGGACAGGCTGTGAGTCAATGAAAGGCTAAACCTTTATGAATTTATTACTTCCTGGCGAAGTATAATGTCCTATTTATGATTTTTATGTTTTCAGTGTAGTAGTATTAAGCTTATGATTTCACGCCCAGATTCTGTTATGCGCTGTTTTTAATGTCACAAGGACAAGAGTGTTGTTATACTCGGTTGTATTTTGAACCATAGTACAACTTTTGAGACTATTGGTAATAATTTTTGTTTTGGTTAATGTGTTGATTTGTGGTGCTTGAGCATACCTTTCATGCGTTTTAAATGTCAACTATGAACATGTGTTTTGATGTGTACGTAGTAATTTGTTGCCATCAAGGGTGTAAGTATAGATGGTTCTCGAGTAATAAATTTCAAAAACCAAATGTATTGAACAGTGCTAAGAGTTGCCTTTTCATATGGTGAAATACACATCAATGGCATTGAGTACTTTGTTTGTAATTGAATGGGTTCCATTTTCTATTATTGTGTTATATGGTGCTTGAGTTTTAGTTGCATCTTTTTTCAGTTTTCATTTTATAAACTTGGGTTGAAGTTTAAGTGACAACTGGAATTTGTAATGAAGTTTTTGTGATGATGGCAAATGGATGGACTCATGCCATTTACAATGGCTCTGATGTATATCAGTATATTATATGAATTAAAAAAAAAATCTCTCCGTTAAGCACGGAGACACCATGTATTCTTGCACACACCGAGACGTCCTCCATGCGGCACGGAGGATAAGAATGTCACATAAACAAAGTCGAAACTACAAATTTTGAATTTTGGAAATTTACAACTCTGGAAAAGGAGTTACTACTTCTGAAGGTTTGCCCAGCTATGGAAACTAGGTAATTTTCCGGTGAAGTTGTTACTGCTTAGCTTACTGCATTCGCCCCCAAAACACTTGTTATCACACAATAGCTGAATTACTTTATAATTCAAGAAATGTGTGGTAACATACTTACAATTCTGTCAACTTTTTCATATTATTTAATTCAATCGGCAACTCACCAATGAGATTATTATCACTTAAAATGCTGCAAGGACCAAAAAAGAGAAGTCGAACATATATAAATTCAACTAATTCAATCACATCACTCTTTAAAATATGGATGATAAAAAAGGTCTTACATATTTTCTACATTGACTAGCTTCTCTAACTTTGTTGGAATGGTCCCATTAAACGAGTTGCTCTCCCGCTCCTGAAAGTTCAGTAGATCATTTCAAAATCTATGGTGTATGACTGTTGAAATGCCCACATATATTAAAAAAAAAATAAAAAAAATATGAATATAAAGGGAGAACCTTAGATAAGAACTCACAAATATATATATATCCTCGTTGTGCGCACAGCTCCACGACTTTTTATTATTATTATTTACAATGAGATACATATTCCATTTTTGGAATTCCTTGACATTTTATAATAAATTGAGATGTATTTCTGCATTTTCCTACAACAGTGTTTATAAATACGAGTTTTTCTAAAATTTACATGCAATTATATTTAACAATAACGTGCAACACACGTTCTCCTACTAGTTTTTTTATAAACGTCCCAAAGCATTCATCTAACATCTTGTAGCGTGGCAATGAAGAAACAAAATCAGTCTTTACATGCTAGTTCCAAAAGTAACACAGATTATTTCAACCATTTTTGTACCTAAAAGATAGGATAGATTGCATTTGCATGCATTGTACAGAGAGATGGATTGCGTTTATTACTGTTCATCCCACAATTGTAAATGAAAAGGACTTGCGTGGTGAATCTGGACCAGATCTAAACCTATATCTAATATGACAAAACAAAGATGTAATAGCATGAAAGCAACCGTCTCTCAAAATGATTAACAAGTCTCATTACGATCATCCTACCAGTAACATTGCACTTTGAACATAAATCATCTCCCAAATTTTGGAATAATGATGAATTCAGGAGTCAGTACTCGAAGAAGCACAACGATACTAGTCATTTTGACCAAATATAATGTTACTAGTATCAAATTTTTTTTTAATTAATATAATATTGGTACACCGAGTGTCAAATCTAGGAGTTCCTGGATTTCTTTTTAGCCGATGGCTTGTCAGAAGCTGCAATATATGCTTCAGCATCGATCTTCTCAGCAGATCTTTGCATCCGGAGCTCCTTGGCCTTTTTCTGCAGCGTAAAAAACAAATATCAAAAATCTGAATCAAATGAATGCACAAAAATAATTTATTCCAAATTCAACTTCAGTCCTAATTACTCGAAGTAGGGTTGTAAAATCGAGCCAATTTCGATGAACTTCAGTCGAACCAGATTCAACCCAAGCCAGGTGAACCAATTCATTTACTTTTAACACGTCATAATGAGACCCAGTCTTTGAATTGAAATTTGAAATTGGTTTTTCAGAATACCTTGAGCTTATTTTCACCTTCAAATTAGAATTTTAACCCTCAACTTTCATCCACAAATCGAAATCCAAAGAATGTTAGTATGATCTCAATTACCTTCAAAGACGAGGCTATGGCTGCCACATCATTCTTGTCATCGGTAGCTCTAGAATCTTGTCTTGCAGGTTCCTACAACAACCCAACAAAAAATCATTGAGAAAACCGGAGTCATCAGATTGGAACACAATACAGCATATAACATTCCAATATTCAAACCTCAGGTGGGACAAATGCTTCTTCCCGCTTCCTTTTGTTTTCAGCTGTCTTTTCTGCTTGTTTATCTTGCTTCTCTTGCCACTTCTTTGCTTGTTTCTTCTTGTCAGCTAAGAAATATTCCCCACTCTCCAGTTGCATATCAACCTAACAACATTTACAAAGTACAATGAGTAAATTATAGTGGCCTAGAACAGACTCAATCGGATAAAGCAGCTCAAGAACACATTATATTAAACCGTATCTAAATAAGAAAAAATAGATAATGGAAAATTAAAATGTGAATTGCTTATGAAGGAATAGAAGTTTCAGACACCAATCAACTGATTGCCAAATACAAAGGATTAACTAGCTGCACTCATAACCAAACTCATGTCACTTGCATGATACTGTCCATTGATTTAAGTGTAAAATATTACTTCAATTAACTTCACGGTACAATGCATATGTCATAACAAGGTGATTAGTCCCTTGCGGAACAATGATTCTCGACTTACCTTACTAGGTGGTTGTGGTGGAGGGAAGGGTGTGTATGGTTTCTTCTCTTTAGTCTTAACTTTCTTCTGTTTAACATTTTTCCTGACACACAAAAGCAAAGGAATTATTAGATCTTGTCACAGGAATGAAGTTTAGAAAATAGTATGCGGAACTAAATGAACATCAATGAGGGATCTCATACTTCTTAAATTTGGGAAGAAATCTGTCCCAATTCTCATTTACAAGTGCTGGATTCTCAGCAAGATGTTGCTTCATCATTAGGATCTATATTCACAGAAGGGGGATTGGGTTGGAGGAGCCAAAACATCATAAGATCCTCACGGCAAAGATTAACAGTAATAAAATTTCCCAATAAAATCACCCAGATGTTTTCAACCATTCACCTTGATATTATATACTGGATGCATTTTATTCATTATGCACTCTTCTACAACCTTCCTCACTTGTTTAAGACCTTTAAATGATCCCATGGCAGCAACCGTGTTTCCCTACTTTTAACAACAGAAAACATTCAAGTAATTTCTTGCAATTTTAGCAGGAAAGGACACAAATTTTCACTACAAAATTATAATCTGATATACTAGAAACAAGAAATAAGGAGAGAACAATTATAAATTTGGACCTGAACCAGGATATAGCACTTGGTCAAAATCTCCAGTGCCTGCACATCATTAGCTTTATGTAAGAGATGTAAATGTAACAAAGGCTATTCTCTAGCTTATGAAAAAAGTAACGACGTAATTATGTGTGCGTGTGTATGTGTATGTGTGTCACAGGCATCTATATGACAAGTTAGTTGATAAATTCCAAGGTTCATGGTGGTTTCTAATGGCAACTTTACAGTATTAAGTTAAGCTTATTTATACCTGTATCATCATTCACTCAGATCAGTTAAGAGGAATTACACATACTAACCTTCAAAGTTGATGAATTGGGGCCAACTAAGTGCTGTCTTCTTTTGACAAATCGTTCCTGCAGACAGCAGTAGATATTAAGAGCTGAATCCTAAATTTAGACGAGATTCTGGAGAAATATAATCCAAATATTTACCCATATCACTATGTTTAGTATAACAAGTTAACAAATTCATTATCTATATATTTCCCCTTTTTGTTTTCTTTTCTTTCTGCCTCCACCCCCTCCAAGTATCTCTCTCTTTGTATGCTGATGGCAATGGTTAGGAGGATGTTCCTCGCCAGAATTTTTACATGCTTATCAGAGCAAAGATGTGTATTCTGACTCCACCAATATTTACTATGCAGGGACTGTCTACAAATTAATTGCAAGACATCTACTTTCAAATGAGAATAGTGTGCATTAGACATCCAAATGCCACATCGTGATCAAAGGTTATGGTATAAATGAACTACTAAACAACAATGATTGGACACATGAATGAATTGGTGAATAAGTTAATGCTAGGACCTAAGAACAAAATTAAATTTGAATTAAAGGGTCCCCACCCCCCTCTCTATAATATAGGTGTGGAAAAAACGTACCTTGTTGCGCACCAAGTTGCCAATTTTAATGATGTCACACTGGATCTCATCATTTAGGATCTTTATAGCCTATGAGATCAAATTATCGTGAGATATGTGGAATTGATTGAAATTTTTGCAGACTTCCAATTGAGAATTAAAGAATTTCAAAGAATATAAGGAGTGAAATACTTCCTAAAAACTCTCTGACCGTATGGATGTCGATGTTTATTTAATGCACTTCAATCTAGCTAAGGAATGTTAAATAGAAGCACAAAACAAATAAACATTTGAAAATGCAAGAAACTTTGGATTTGATGATTGGGACATAGGCACATAGAAATTCACATGGATGATAGAGCAGAAGTATATTTCTCAGCAGTTTTTTCTGCGAATAAATCATTAAAAGGAGGGGCAACTTGGTAAATAATTGAAGAAAGAGCGTGGAAGGATATGAAACCTGAGGTGCAGGGACACTTCTGGACAGAAGTTTAATGAGATCCCTTGCTTTGATAATGATATAGGGATCCCTAGTCTTCCTAGTAGTTGAAACAGACATGGATCCTTCAACCTAAAACAAAACCATGACATAATACATTATTAAAGCACAGAAATGAATGTAAGATTTCAGACATGGGGAAAAAGTGGAACCAACTTATGTTTCTTGTTTTGGCTTCAAACTAGTCTAATAGCATTAAAAATTCATTTTAGCAGGCGCAGCCATGTGCCCATTTTCAGCATTACACATTCCCGTGCAAAAACCTAACCAGTTACCAGTGGTCATATTGATGTGACAGATACGGAAATACTTACTAAATTTAATTCACAAGCAATGTCATGTTCTTTTAATGCACCTTTAACAATCGGCCAACACTCTTGCAAGTATTTTTCTGCAAATATCAAGACAGATCAAAAAGATTAAGAACCTGATTAATTTTTATCGACAAGAAGACAACATCGGTACCTTTTTTTAAAATGAAAACAAATTCCTTTTTTTCTTTAGTTATAGCTCCATGCTTAATGAAAAGAATACATAAGAAAAATGTATGAAAGCTAAGTGAGAATCAGATGGTCAATGTCCAAAAAGGAGCACTTTGACAAAAGTTACACTTTCGAGGATTATTTTCTATAATGTCTTATTCTGTTAATACGAGTTTAGCGTGAATAACAGGGCTAAACTTCCATATATAAATATCTATGCGCAAAACTTGTGATCATGAGCGTTCTAAAAGAATCCAGTAAACCCCAACTCCACCTGCAAACGCACCCCAAAAAAAATCCAAGCGGCAGGATTGTGTATTCTTGTATTCAAAGACCACATACGGCATAACAAACACCCAAACATGAGTATTACCGAAATAAAGCACCTCTATAACATTTGTTTTGTTAAGGTCAATCAACACCAGGGCACATTGCAGTTGCACCTCTAACAATGGTTAATTGCAATGTACTGCCAGGGCTGTGCATTTAAAATTGCCCTTACAAAATTAATAACCCCCTCCCTCCCCCTGCTGAAAAAAAAAATGTTACCTAATTAGCACTCCGACCTAGCATTACAAAAGCGTAAACCGATATAGAACTCCGAAACAATCAAGCTATAGATTAAATGGATTGTAGAAGAAATACAAGAAATTAAATTACTAAAAACACTGAAATAAAACAAGAAACTGTATGCAACCTCGATATTGTGGGAAGAGAGTAGAGAAGGTGCTGACTTCGAGCATGCCACTTTCGTTCCACGAAGGATCGAATTTCTCGACTTTCCAATGGTCGATGTTTTCGTTATCCCAAGGCTTGTCCTTTTTGTGTTTTCCTTTGTGCTTAGTCCGAGGATTCTCCTCCGTTTCTCCGCCATTGTTACTGTTATTCTTATCGGTTAAATTGTCTGCAATTTCCATTCTGATTGAACTGGGGGGGAAGGGTTCAGAAGAGGGTATAATTCAAGAAACGGAGAGGTTGGGGAAGAGGGTTCTAGAGAGACTAGGGTTAGAAAGGGTTTTAATAACTAATTTGCGCAATACCCCCGTTCTTTAGGATCCCTGCAGAATTGGTACCTATCTTTTCAATGTAGGAATTATTAACCCCATTTCAACCTATTAATGTGAAAACCACTCTTTCCATCCAAATTCGTCTATTTGAACGTTAAAACGGTCAACGCTTAACGGAAAAGACTAGATACAATGAAATTTATTATTAAATAAATAAGAGAGCGAAAATAGCATTATCTTCTTTCCGGTTAAAATAATCTTTTTAATAGTCAAAAAAACAAATTTAGTATCATTTGACAAAATTCCTGCTTCTTGTAGACTGAAGAGCTGCTGCATTTCATTTATTTGGATAAGTTCTTAAAATTATTTCGTCCTATTAGAAGAGTTTTTTAAAAAAAGGGGCATAGTTGATTTTCTCAATAAATTTTTTTATAAGAAGTAAAAGTAAAAGTCTTGTAAAAAGTGTCTTTAAGACAGCTTTATCTAAAAACTATTATAGTCAAATAAAACACTTTGAAAAAAAGTATCCAACACTTATTTAAATGAATAATCATCTCAAAAGTAATTTTTTTTTACTTTTCAAAAACAGGTTAATTTCACAAACGGTAACTAAGCTTACTTAAAAATTACAAACGGTCATTGAAGTTAAAATTTGCAGAAACGGTCACTGAAATTTCATGCGCTTTCATAAACGGTCACTGAAGTTTTAATTTGGTTCATGAATCACTGAAGGATCGTTATAATTGTAATTCAAACTTAAATGATCAAAATACTTGAACATAGAATGTTGACCACTTCAAGTGCAAATTTCTAAATAAGTTAACTACTTTTAAACAAGAATACACTATATTTTTATTTGAACTAAAGTAAATAAAAGTTAAGAGCTGAAAAATCTATGCACGATCACAAATAATATAGAAAAATATTTATATCTCATATCTAAATTTATTGTCTTATACGTTTATAGGCGGAACGAAAATTAAAATATCACTTTTATAATTTCCATCTAATTTACTCCAAATATGACACTTAATATCAAGAAATTTGCACTTGGGGTGGTCAAGCTTCTATATCCACGTGTTTTGGTCCTTTAAGTTTGAATTAAAATCATAACAGTCTTTCAGTGACTGTTTGTGAAATAAATTAAAACTTCGGTGACTGTTTGTGAAAGCACATGAAATTTCAATGACCATTTTTGCAAGTTTTAAACTTTAGTGACTGTTTTACGATTTTTAGGTAAGTTCAGTTACTGTTTGTAAAATTAACCCTTTCAAAAACCCTTCAAATAGGTCCCTTGGCCAAAAAGGGTAGTTTTTGCAGCAGAAAGTTGAAATGAGTTTAATAATAATTGAATTGAAATGAAAGGTACCAATTCCAAAGGAACCCTAAACGACAGGGGTATATCATGAAAATTATACTCACACCAAATTTTTCTGTTTGCGCTATTATTAGGCCCTGTTTGAGCCAAATTGTTATCTCATTAAAATGAAAAATATGACCGTTATCCATCAAATCAATATTTAAATTCAAATTTTATATCCCTTGTGTGGGCCCCAATAACGGTTTTCATTCTCATTCTATAATAATTTGGCTCAAACATGGCCTTAAATATCCTTATTTTTTTATTTTTTTTACTTATTACGATCTCATGTTCCTAACTATTTTTTAGTTCAACCTTTGAATTGTTCCATTTTTTAGCGAGCGGTTCTTTGTGTGTTGATCTGTTGCAATTTTGCATATAAGATGAATTTATCTTTGTTTTTTTCCAATTATGTGATCGGCAAAAGTGTTATTTTTACAAATATTTTACTTTATAATAATCTTCTGGAAATATATCATACTCCACAGTCATTTTGGTTGGAATTGCAAAGTTTATAACGTAAATTCATAAGGCCGTAAATGGCTAGAAACGAGGTTGAAAGCTTGTCCACTCGAGTGGAAGACAAAGGCAAATGTAGAATTTTTTGTTCTGGATTTTGTAATAATTTTTTTAAAACTAGTTTTAAAATATGTATATTTCAATACTTAAAACCGTAGTGCATTGTTGAAAAGTTATTAAATTAAAATTTAAGAAATTGGTGGGAGGATATACCAAAATATATATAGTAACATATGTGTACTACAAAAAATATTATTTTTCAACTAAAAATTGAAATATTCTAATGATGAGTGTCACCATGATACGTAGTTCGTAAAAAAAAAAAAAAAAAAATTGGTATTTAATGAAAAATAAAAAATTTGATTTTAAATGTTAAAAGGAAATATATTTTTGAAAAAAA
>CAIGRS010199373.1:0-10651 GCA_903798395.1 Fraxinus floribunda | reverse complement strand
GACTTCAACTTCGAGAGGCGAGAGATGAATTTAGGGTTGAACGGTTTCAATTGATTTGGGCAAGGGAAAGACAAATATTTACTCATAAAAAAGGGGGGTAATTTAGGTAGTTTGTTGATGTTGAATTAGAATATTTATTTTAAAACTTTAATTGTGGTCAAAGGCTAAAATCCCAAACTGAATTATGAAATAGACCATTTGCCCCAATTACCACTTTAAAAATTAATGTACTTAACAAAAGGTCAAATGTGTTTGTTGAACATTGGTGGTTCTGGACAGCACAGTGTAAATTTGAAAAAAAAATAGAATATAAAATTTATAAAATAATTGAAGTTAAATTCATCAGCAGAGGTAAGTGGTGATCTATGCTCCAATGAACTACCATCTTGGGGACATGTTAAAGGATAAAATCTCACATCGAATAAAAATAAAAATAAAAATATAGACCAATTTATAAAGAATTGGGCAACTACTTTTAATAAGGTTGACATTTTAAAATGGAACCCGCAAATCAATCTTGAAATTCATGTGCTCAATTTTTTTTAGTTTTAATCGAATCGAATTGCTCGTTTGAGCTTAACGGACTCTAATACTATGTTAAGATTTGGGGTTCCATCTTAAAAAGTCAACCTTATTAAGAGCAATAATCTAAACTCTTTATAAATTGATCTATAATTTCATCTTTATTCGATGTGGGATTCTATCATTTAACATTAATTAGTGTATTGGCAAAAATTCGACATAATGTTAGTGAATTACTAGAATAGTAACTAACTTGATTATGTAATTGATTTTTAAAGGTATTGTCGGACCAATGATGTGAAAAGATAAAGGATCAAAGGTGAATGAGTCGAAACATTGATAACAAATACTAAACAAATCTTCTTCTTAAAAAATGAACTGATAAAACCAGTTCTAGTTCATTTCTTAGGAAGAAATTTTGTTTAATATTTTTTTACCACAGTTTCGACTCATTCACCTTTGATCTTTTACCCTTTCGCATCAATGGTAAGACAAGACTTTTAAACATCAATTCTGAGTTAATATTCTAGTAGTTCGTTAAAATTAAATCGAATTTTTACCATTGCATTAATTTACTGTTGGAGCATATATCACCACAATCAAGTTCATTAAAATATAACTATTTTACCAGTTTTATATTTTATTTTTCAAATACACAATGTTGAACAGAACCATCAGTGAATTTCAATTTCGACAAAAAAACATTTGACGTTTTGTTAACTACATTTATCGTTATATATATGCCCTCAACCAAGTTATTTCACACGCTTTTTTAACATTCTCATCTCAAGCATATTGTTGGCTTGCTACATATTTCCATATTCATCTTTCTCTCTATCTATCAAAACTCTTTTATTAATGGAGAATCATGCATCACTGTTCTGTGGTTCATCTATAACGCCATTCGCCTTCACTCTTTCTCCAAACATGGAAAATTCTCATCGGATGAATATTTTGTCCAATAAGAATGAACCCAACAAAGTAGTTCTTGGGTCGAACCAGGAAATCCGTTTCCGAATAGCACAAGTAAAAGAAGTTTCTCAAAAGAATAAATTTATACAGATAGATCAAAATAAGATGGAGAAAACTGGTGGGAATAAAAATAGAAAGCCCAGATTTGCGTTTCAAACAAGGAGTCAAGTAGATATACTTGATGATGGATACCGCTGGAGAAAATATGGTATGAAAGTAGTCAAGAACAATAAGTTTCCAAGGTATTTATATACTTACTTTTTTCATCGAAATTTTTGATCTTAATCAATCTAATAATCCTAGTTTAGGGTTTAGGGTGCGTTCAAATCTTCGTCAAAGTGTTTTTTTTTTAAATTCTGTAAAAACTAATATTTTTGTATTTCTATGGCTTGAGATTTGGGAATAATCGAAATCCCATATGGAATGGGATTTTCGTTTCTCAAATGTAAGAGGAGAGCTGTCTATTCTTGTTGTAGTAGAATTGGTTGGAATTCCACGTTAAACAGAAACTAAAAGGATCCTCTCTGTGCTCAAATAAACAGAACTTTCTGCTTTGTGTTTATCAATCCCAATTTAAGCAATAGTCGAGACTTCGAATTTTCTTATATTTAAACAATACAAGTTTTAGAGTGTTCACTGTATGGAGTTTTTGAGTATTTATTATTGTTTCATATTCTCACATTTCAAATATCAGTGAAATCTTCTTGTCGGCTCTATCTATGGATGTAGGCCAACTGTAGAACCATCTATGTGTACTTTATCCCTTTCATATTTTACTTAATTTCAATATCATGAACATGTTTGAAACACTCAAGTTGATTAGTATTTTCAGTTGATTTATGGCAATTTTACATTGGAATCATGTTACATAGGTATAATACACCATAACATTATCAAGGCAAAATATTAATGGAGGAGAAAGTAGACTAACATTGTGTGCACAATGCGTTAAAACAATATATTGAAATAAATATGTTCTATCTACGAAAATTTATCTTCTATATATGATGGTTAAATCCTAAAGAATTCTTTCCAAAGAAAGCTAAGAGAACTCTTAAAGCTCAAAATACTGCAATGCAGAGTCCTCGTAAAAATCCAAGGTATTTATACGACCTGCAATCCTCGAAACATGTATAAATTAAAACTTCAGTTTACATTCTATTTGTTATTGCCACTTAGCTGATATCAATTAATCAGTGCTAAAAGAGTGAGTATACTCATTTATTCACTTGTGTGTTGTTCCTTGCAGAAGCTATTATCGATGTACTTATGAGGAATGCAATGTTAAGAAGCAAGTGCAACGACAATCCAAAGACGAAGGCATTGTTGTGACAACTTATGAAGGACTGCACACTCATCTAGTACAGAAACCTAGTGACAATTTTGAACAAATTCTTAATCACATGGAAACTTATCTTCTTAACTAATTAATAATGAAGTCCTGATAAAGAATAAGTTCAATGAAATATAAAAGTTGGGAACATAAACACTACAATAAGTAGTGGATACTAGGCATCGACTCCATATGCTGAGTTTATATTGTTAGCTTTAATTGGGATTTTGTTGGAAAATAGTTTCTAAAACTTACTTTTATCAAATTCTGACGAAATATTTTCCTGCTATTCGAATTTGGCAACAAATTGATCGATCATGTTCTACTCATGGAGTAGATGAATTTAGTATATTTGGATGTTGAAAACTATTTTCGAATGAGTGATAAATTAGCGAATGAAATGGGGTTAGGAAAAGATGATTTTTAAAATAAAAAATCAGATTTATTTATGAGATGGCTGCTCGAGCGGCGGCCTTACGCCAAGCAAGCAGTGAAGTCTCTGAAATAGGTGCTCGACCGGTGCAGCTACCGCCAGGCAGCGCCAATCAACATGTGCAATCTTCCATGAAACAAGTTGATTTGTGTTGTACCTCTTCGGTTGCAACTCATCAACCCCTATAAATTGGACTCATGTGTTGGTTTCATTCACTCATATTTTATGTAATCAAAGCATATTATCTAACATCTTTTTCTAGTCAAAATTCTGCATCAAAATATTGTTTCTTTTTCATTCTAAAATGACTACAAAAACTTCGTTTGGTTCGCCGTTTCATGTGCTTTCAAGTACAGCAAACACAAGAAGTTGATCGTTGTAACCTACAAGACAATTGTCATAAATCATAGGCACCTATGCGGGAAAATTCGTCCAAAGAACAAAGAGTTCGACTCTTGTCTCAATCTTTCACATTCCATTTCTTGATAAGAGTTCTGTCCAAGTTTTCATCCAACTTTCCATACATTTTCGAGTAGGTTTGGTACTGCGATAATGAAATAACTCATGTGCATTTCAAACAACAATTGACGAATCTTGATGAGTGATTTCTTTATTAAATTTTTGTTTACTCGGTTAAACCGAATTTCAATTTCGGTTTAACTTTCCTATTCCTTCTTGAGTTTTGATCTTGTATTTGGTTGATCTTCAATTTGTTTAAATAAAAATGACTACTGTTAACAACAGTAATGTTACTTCAGATGTGGTTATTTCGAATGTGATGACTTCGAATGTGGGTTCTTCGAAAGTGGTTTCTCCGGTCATAGTTCATTTCATTGTGACTCCACTGGTTGTGGTTTCTCCTCCTAACGTTCATCAAACCTCCGTTTTACTTGGAGAGATTGGAATGGGGGATTTTGAAGAGATGGAAACAGAAAATATTATATAATTTTACAACATTAAATTTGGTAAAACTCATAAATGAGAATGCTCCCGTTATACAAGAAAGGGAAAACAATAGGGCATTATTGATAGCATCAAATGCTTGGAAACATTCAGATTTTATATGCAAGAATTACATTTTGAATGGCTTGGACAACACATTGTACAATGTATATAGTTCCATGAAATCTGCAAAAATACTGTAGAATTCTTCAAAAAAGAAATATGAGACTGAAAATGTGGGAACAAAGTTCATGAATGGGAATTCTTGGATTACATGAGGTAAATTCCAACATAGTTATAAGTCAGGTACAAGAATTGTATGTTGTTTTTTCATGATATTCATGCCAAGAACATGTCTCTAAGCGAATCCTTTCAAGTGGCTGCAATTATCGAGAGATTTTCATCCATGTGGAAGGAATTTAAGAATTATCTCAAGCACATCCATAATGAGATAAATATTGAAAAACTCACAGTCCGATTGAGAATTGAAGAAGACAACGGAAAGTCAAACAAGCGGAATGGAAGTCATACACCATAAACAAAGGCTAATGTCGGTGGAAACCAATAATAAGAATAAAAAGAGAAAATATCCAATGGAATCCTTCAAGCAAGGACAAATACAAAGAAGTTTAAGGCAATTGCTACAACTATAGAAAGACATTGCTCCAATGAATGTCATAAAACAAAGAAGTGAGCACAAGCGAATATCACCGAATATGATGCATTATTTCATGGAATCTCAAATATTAACTAGTCAGCTATTGTTTCAGAATGCAACGTGGAAATTCCTTTGAATGATAGGTGAACATGGGTGCTGCTCACCATAAATGTGTTGATAAGGCAATGTTCTCATCTGTGAGAAATTGTTCATAGAAAACTCTTCGAGTTCGAAGGTTGAAGGACCTGGCAAAATTGTATTGAAGATGACATCAGGCAAGAAACTCACCCTTAACAATGTATTTCACGTGTTGAATATTCGCAAGAACATAGTTTTGAGTTCTTTACTTAGCAAGAATTGCTTCAAATTACATTTTTTTTTTATCTTGTCTTATCATATAAGTTTCTTAGCCAAAATAATATGTATATAAGTAATGGATTATTCAAAATGATTGTCCTTACCATTGTACCAAATATTTCTAAGATAAAAGGATTTTTTTTATTTTTTTTTTGGCTTATATTCTTGAATCGTTTAATTTATGGCATCATAAGTTAGGACACACAAACTTTAATTTTGTACACAAGTTAATGAATTTAAATTTACCACCAACTATGCATTTCAATACAAATGGTAAATACAAGATTTGTAGAGGCTAAATTAGCGAAAACACTGTTTCATTCTATTGAAAAATAAAAACACAGACACTTTTGGAATTAATTCACAACAACATATTTAACTCAAAATTTGTTTAAACTAACGATGGTAAAAAATATTTCATCACATTTATTGATGATTATACAAAATATTGTTATGTATACTTGTTAAAAAAACAAAGATGAAGCTTTAGAGTGTCTAAGCACTACAAAAACGAAGTTGAAAATCAATTTGGAAAACAAATAAAAATGATTCGTAGTGATAGAGGTGGACAATATTTTGCACCGTTTGAAGAATCTTATTTAGAATCTAGAATACTCCATCAAACAACGGCACCTCAATTTAATGGTATTGCTGAATGCAAAAATCGAACGCTTGATGAAATGATAAATGAGATATTGATAAGTCCAGGCTTATTTCAAAACTTGTGGGGGAAGCTATACTTTCTTTAAATCACACCTAAATAAAATACCACACAAAAGTAAGGTTGAAATACCTTATGAGTTATGGAAATGTCGAAAACCTTTATACAAATATTTAAAATGTAGGGGTATTTAGCAAAAGTACATATACCTAAACCTAGCTAAACATGTTATTTGTATTGGACCAAAACAATAGATTGTATCTTTATTAGATATACAAACAATAGTATTACACATTGATTTCTGGTTCATAAATTAGAATACTTGATGTATATAAAGGTACTATAATCGAATTAAGGAATGCTACACTTTTTTTTAAGACATCCTTCCTTGTGAAATAAGACAAGTGAGTTCACAAAGATGGTCTTACGATACTATAAGTAGAAATAATAAGAAGATGAAGAATCAAGGTCTAGTAAGAGGCTGGAGACTACTAATACATTTGCCCCAGATTTTCTAACATATTTGCTAGAAAACAATCGAGTGACATTTATGGAGGCTATGTCCACTTCCGAAGCTCTTTACTAGAAGGAATCTATCAATAATGAAATTGAGTCCATCATGCAAAATCATACATGGGAGTTGATTGATCTTCCACCGGGGAATAAAGTTTTATCTACAAATGGATCTTCTAGAAGAAGTTAAAATCAGATAGATCAATTGACAATGTGTCTACATCCAAAGCACACCTAATAAATATATAATTGTGTATTTGTACGTTGATGATATGCTAATAATGGGTAATAACCCGAAAGTTATTACTACAACCAAGAAAATGTTAATAAAACATTTCGATATAAAAGATATGGGAGTTGTTGATGTTGCATAAGGGATTAAGATCTTTAAGACAACTGAATGAATAACATTATATCAAAGCAATACTTAAGAAATTTAAGGTGTATAATGATAACCCTAAATATCAGTAGACCTAAGTCTACATTTAGCCAGAAATACTGAGAACCCGTATCTCAATTGGAATATTCAAGCGTTATAGGAAGTTTAATGTATATTACAAATTGTAGCATCCGAACATATCATATACAATCAACAAATTAAGCAAATTTACAAGTAATCGAGGAAATAATCATTAGAATGCGTTAACAAGGGTTCTTAAACACTTGACACATAGAAAATTATGGATTACATTATTCTAAATATCCTACAGTGTTAGAAGGATATATCGATGCAGATTGAATATCAGACACAAATAATTCAAAGTCCAAATTTGGTTATGTTTTTACAATTGGAGGCGGAGTTGTATCCTGGAAATTTTCTAAACAAATGTGTATAGCTCGATTTATGTTAGAATTCAAGTTTATTGCTTTAGATAAAACTGGAAAAGGATCGAAATGGCTTCACAATTTCCTTAAGAATATTTCATGTTAGGAAAAGCCGGTACTTGATATCAACATACATTGTGATAATCAATTGTCCATAGCAAGGGCACAAAATAGTAGATATAATGGTAAATCTCGATATATTCATTGAAGACATAATAACATTAAACATCTAATTTGAAACAACATAATCTTGTCAACTATGTTAAATCAAGGAAGACATAGCAGATCTTTTGGGTTTATCGAGAGATCAAGGGTACCATCTTTCATAAGGAATGGGCTTAAAGACAATTGACTAGAATCACCATAGCGGTAACCCAACCTTATTGACAAGAGATCCCAAGATCTTGGTTCAATGGAAAAACTAAGTTATAAATGATTTGAAAGAGCACTTTTTTCCATTCCTATAAAATAGAACTGCTAGATTGTTAAGTGTATAAGGATAAGTTGTACTTTTAATGATTCCTATATTTTGGAAGTAGCCAAGAGAAGTATGATATGATACTATAGTAGATCACATATGAGAATTGATGCTTAAATTCTCTTAAAACACTTATGAAACCAAGAGTTGTTCAGGACTAAAATAAGCACAATCATGAGAATCAAAGTTGTAAGCGAAATTATGGTATTGGTACAATTGTTTTGATTTACACCAATGGTTGAACAGTTCAAGATATTATGTTCATTGACTAGCCTATTAAATTCGATTATATTCTATTAAGGAAGGTTCAAAGCAAAAAACTACGTATCATAATGCTATATCTTGTTGTCTGTACTCCATTTTTTAGAGTCTACATTTCATGTACATGTTGGTAATTTCCATTCTTGTGGGGGATTGTTGGAAAATAGTTTATAAAATTGATTTTTATCAAATTTTGACCAAATATTTGGATGGATCCCATTAATCGAATTTGGCGAGAAATGGGTAGATCATGTTCTGCTCGTGGAGTAGATGAATTTGGTATATTGAACATTGAAATCTATTTTTGGATAAATTAGAAATTAGTGAATGAAATGGGGTTAGAAAAACATGATTTTTGAAATAAAAATCAGATTTTTATATATAAGATCGTCGCTCGAGCGGCGGCCTAGCAGCAAGTGAGCAGCGAAGTCTCTGAAATGGGCGCTCGAGTGGCGTAGCTAGTGCCAGGAGAGCGACAATCAACATGTACAACCTTTTGTGAAACAAGTTAATTTGTAGGTTGTGTCTCTCCTGTTGCAACTCATCAACCCTATAAATTGGACCCCAATATGTTTGTTTCATTTACTCCTATTCTATACAAATAAAGCATATTAACATCTTTTTCTTATCAAAATTCTTCATCAAAGTTTTATTTCTTTTTCTTTCAAAAAGGAGTACACAAATCTCGTTTTATATATTGTAATAATATTTCATACGGTGGATATAAATTTCTTTGCTTTACAGTTTGTTTTACTCCTATTCTAATTTAATATATACAATTTCTAGAAAAAGGTAATGTTTTCTGTTAGGTTTTAGATATTTTATAATTGGCAAATCTGTAAACAAAAGGATCGAGTTGTACATATGTTATAAAGTCAAGGAGTAATGTGTGAATATTTGAAAATAGGGTTATGAGGTCTAGGGGAGAATGGCAAAAAGGAGGAAAACGGTGCGAATTTTCACTAGACTGTCGTCAAGGTTTGGCTCGAGCTACAAAAGTAAAAGTATCGTTGCTGGACTGTCGCCAGGCCTTTGATCGAGCGATAGGCTGTCACTCGAGCGACAGGGTTATATAGAAAGTTTTTATTTCGTGATTTCAAGGCTTTTTCCCGTCCCATTCGTTTTTTGACCTACCTATATATACCAAAACTTATCTGTACGAAATTCCTAAGGTTGAACATTGAGAGAAAAAGCCAAGAGAGTGATTCCTCAATATTATATCTTTTAACTTTCATCTGTGTGATAGTTTTGGTGAGAAAAACATCAAATTCATAATCAAAATACCTAACCACTACTTCCTCTACATCTGGTCAGAGTTCTGAAGATCGAGGGAAGTTGATAGGAGTTCGTGTCTGTGAAGAATAAGTCATTCTTCGTTGATCCACGGGAGATAAACGATTTCATAAGACTAGGAGTGCTGCAGGGTAGCAGATTCCACGGAGAGCTTTGACAACAATATCTAAGGATTTGTGCAAAGGAGCACGGGATCCGTGAAGAGCTGTAGGGAGTATAGTTGGGAGATCAGATAGTACGGGTCATCTAGTCTGATAGACTGTAAGTTATTAAAATTGGTTATAGTGGATTGCAGACAAAGTGCCCAGAGTTTTTCCTAGTTGGGTTTCTCTGTGATCAACGTGATGTTATTTACTGCTTTCATTATTTACTGTTTATTGTATATAAACTGCGGTATTTCAACCTAGGGCTAAAATGACTTGCATGATTAATCATCTAGATAAGAATTAAAAAGTGACTTGTTACTGTTTAATTCGTAAAAGATTTTAGTTCCACATTATACACCTATTCCCCCCTCTAGGTGTTGTTAGGGTCGAACTACGCGTTTTTCATTTTCTAGCTTTGATTAGTTAATATTATGTTGGACAATGAAAATGGGTTAAATTTTATATGGGTACATTTCACAAATAATACTAAAAATTACCAATAAGTTTTGAATTTTTTTCCTTCAAATATTGTTTTTTATTTTATTTATTTACATTNTTATGTTGGACAATGAAAATGGGTTAAATTTTATATGGGTACATTTCACAAATAATACTAAAAATTACCAATAAGTTTTGAATTTTTTTCCTTCAAATATTGTTTTTTATTTTATTTATTTACATTGCATATTGCAGTATAGTGTATTACATTGCATTATATTATGTTTTGCCACATGTTTCCATGGCCATCGATGTCACCACTTTAACAGAGGGTGTTACATATATTTTTCGCTTGTTTCCACCGCACGATAACTGAAAGATGACACCACCACCACTTGTAACATTCAATGTTCCACCGCCACCACCATTATTATTGATATGTGCCACACGTGAAATTCGAACATGTAGTCAGCATGTGATAATGGAATGCTTGACCGCTAAGGCAATTGAAAAATTATAACAACGTATGTCACAAAAAATATATATATACGGCTTTACGAAAGTAATACAGTAATTATTTTAAACTAAAATTCAACATTACATTAACCTAGCGGTTAAACAGCTGACCTAGTGATTTGGACAATCAATGATTGGATCAGGTATGGTAACAATGCATAATATATGTTTTTATTGTTAGATTTTATCAATTTGTTTTATAAAATTTAAATTCAAACAATCTAAATAACATTCTTTACTTTTTTAAGAGCTCGAAAATACTTTTTTTAGATCAAAAATAGTTTTAAAAATGATTGTTTTAAA